>JBBPBX010040721.1:0-29225 GCA_038048925.1 Garcialebias charrua
AATGTTATGTTATGTATGTAATGTTATGTTATGTAAGTTATGTATGTAATGTTATGTTATGTATGTTATGTATGTTATGTTATGTATGTAATGTTGTGTATGTAATGTTATGTATTGTTATGTATGTAATGTTATGTTAAGTATAAAATGTTGTTATGTTATGTAGTAATGTTATGTTATGTTGTGTAGTTATGTTTTGGTATGTAGTAATGTTATGTTAGTAATGTTGTTATGTTAGTAATGTTATGTAGAAATGTTTTGTTATGTAGTAATGTTATGTTATGTTATGTTAGTAATGTTATGTTATGTTATGTTAGTAATGTTATGTTATGTTAGAAATTTTATTTTACAAACCAGATTCCAAAAAAGTTGGGACACTAAACAAATTGTGAATAAAAACTGAATGCAATGATGTGGAGGTGCCAACATCTAATATTTTATTCAGAATAGAACACAAATCACAGATCAAAAGTTTAAACTGAGAGAATGTATCATTTTAAGGGAAAAATATGTTGTTTCAAAATTTCATGGCGTCAACAAATCCCAAAAAGTTGGGACAAGTCCATTTTTACCACTGTGTGGCATCCCCCCTTCTTCTTACAACACTCAACAGACGTCTGGGGACAGAGGAGACCAGTTTCTCAAGTTTAGAAATAGGAATGTTCTCCCATTCATGTCTAATACAGGCCTCTAACTGTTCAATCGTCTTGGGCCTTCTTTGTTGCACCTTCCTCTTTATGATGCACCAAATGTTCTCTATAGGTGAAAGATCTGGACTGCAGGCTGGACATTTCAGTACCGGATCCTTCTCCTACGTAGCCATGATGTTGTGATTGCTGCAGAATGTGGTCTGGCATTATCTTGTTGAAAAATGCAGGGTCTTCCCTGAAAGAGATGACGTCTAGATGGAGCATATGTTGTTCTAGAACCTGAACATAGTTCTCTGCATTAATGGTGCCTTTCCAGACATGCAAGCTGCCCATGCCACAAGCGCTCATGCAACCCCATACCATCAGTGATGCAGGCTTCTGAACGGAGCGTTGATAACAACTTGGGCTATCCTTGTCCTCTCTGGTCTGGATGACATGGCGTCCCAGTGTTCCATAAAGAACTTCAAATTGTGACTCATCTGACCACAGAACAGTCTTCCATTTTGCAACACTCCATTTTAAATGACCCCTGACCCAGTGCAAATGTCTGAGCTTGTGGAGCTTGCATAGAAATGGCTTCCTCTTTGCACTGTATAGTTTCAGCTGGCAACAGCGGATGGCACAGTGGATTGTGTTCACTGACAATGCTTTTAAGAAACTCCCAGCAAGCTGTCAGAGAGGAGCTGATATTGATGCTTTTAAAGCATTCCTGTCGTTTTATGTTTGAGCTAATGAATGGAAGGTCTGAAATCATTATATTGTTGCAAATAGTCTGTTCTACGTCTAGCCAGGGTTCATCAAGGGGTGTGTGTTTTATCCATCTTGAGATGTATTCTAGCCTGTTGGCTAGAAACTTAATAAAAGTTGGGTAGTTCTAGTCCTCCTTATCTTTGGTCTGCTGTAGTGTTTTTAATCTAATATGTGGGGGTTTATCTTTCCAGAGGAATTTAGAGATGGAGGAGTCCAGGGATCTAAACCATTCAGATGATGGTTTATTTGGGATAATTGAGAATAAATAGTTTATTCTAACAAAACCATCTATTTTATTGAAGCAATCCTTCCCATAAGAGATAAGGGTAGAGATTTCCATCTAGCAGCAAGATCATCCTCAATTTTCTTTAAAGGTGGGATGTGGTTTAGTTTTGTTAAATCTGCCAATTTATGAGAGACTTTGATACCCAAGTATGTAATATTCCTCGACTGCAGTTGTGTACTAAGTGAATTTTTGAAAAAGCAATTACAGTAATTGGTAGAACTATGGATTTCAGCCAATTTATAGAGTAAATCTGAAACTCTTGAAAAAGATTTTATCAAGCCAATAACCTGAGAGAGGGAGATTTGTGAATGCTGCAGGAAGAGCAACACATCATCAGAATATAGACTGATTTTGTGCTCTATGTTCTTGCATTTTATGCCTTTAATTTCTGTAGTTTGCCTGATTGCTGAGGCTAGCGGTTCAATGAAAATAGCAAACAGTGAGAGGGAGAGTGGACATCCCTGCCTGGTGCCCCTTTGCATAAGAAAACTAGCAGATATTTGATTATTTGTCCTAATGTATGCTGATGGGGAACTGTATAATATTTTTACCAGTTTATGAAATAATTTCCAAAACCAAATTTATGCAAGGTTGCAAATAAAAATTTCTAGTAAACTCTGTCAAAGGCCTTTTCTGCATCTAGAGAGAATATTGCAGTTTCAATGTTTTTATTGTAAGAATACCAGTAATTTATTAAATTGAATAATCTGCGTGAATTTGTTGATGAATGCCTCTCTTTTATAAAACCAGTTTGGTCAGGATGTATTATGAGAGGAGTTACCTTTTTCCAATCTTTTTGAGAGGCCTTTACAAATTATTTTAAGAGTAACGTTGATAAGAGATATGGGACAATAACTGGTAGGTAATATAGGTCTTGGCAGAATTTATATTTTTTGGAAGTCTGTTATTTTTCTGTTTCCCACAGCATTTTGTGAAATAGTGGTGCCAGGATATTCCAGGATTCTTTGTAGAACTCTGCTGGAAATCCATCTGGACCGGGAGCCTTTTTATTGGACATGCTTTTGAGGGCTTCCTGGCGTTTCACTGGTGTCGGTGGTGAGTCCAGCTCCATTGCTTAACTATCTGATAACTTAGGAAGTGTTTTTTTTTATCCAGGAATTGATCAACTTCATTATCTGATGGGTTTATCTGGGTGAGTATAAAGCTTTATGTTTATGTTTATTAAATTTGTTCATTTTTTTACAAAAGAAACAATACAAGGCAATCTCATAATGATAGTGTACAAAATGTAAAAAAATGAAAGGTGGCAGAAAGAAGAATCGAATTGATTTGTTCTGTACAATGGGGGCAGATAGAATAAGATACTCTCTTCATTCTGTCACCCTTCATTTAAAATTTATATTGTATGTCTTGTGTCATGTGTATATTAAATTGCTGTATTTTTTTATTTGAAATGAATAAATAAATAAAAATTAAAAAATCTCTGAAAATGCCGTTTATTCTTTCAGGATCATAAACTGTATTCCCAGTCAAGTCTTTAACACCAACTATACTGTATTCGTCGGCGTATAAGTCGTACCGGAGTATAAGTCGCACCAACCTAATTATGCCCAATTAAATGGAAAAATCAACGTATAAGTCGCACCGGCCTATAAGTCGCACCGGCCTATAGGTCGCACCTCACGTGAACTGGTGTTTTGCCCAAAATGGACTGGCTGCCAAATTGTTTGGAAGGACTTTTGACAAGATTATCACATAAAAACTACAGTATTTTGTTTGATGTGTCTTAGTTGAACTTTTCATTAATAAATGAACATTATTTTGGACTGGCTGCCAAATTGTTTGGAAGGACTTTTGACAAGATTATCACATAAAAACTACAGTATTTTGTTTGATGTGTCTTAGTTGAACTTTTCATTAATAAATTAACATTATTTTGGACTGGCTGCCAAATTGTTTGGAAGGACTTTTGACAAGATTATCACATAAAAACTACAGTATTTTGTTTGATGTGTCTTAGTTGAACTTTTCATTAATAAATGAACATTATTTTGGACTGGCTGCCAAATTGTTTGGAAGGACTTTTGACAAGATTATCACATAAAAACTACAGTATTTTGTTTGATGTGTCTTAGTTGAACTTTTCATTAATAAATTAACATAATTTTTGTATATTTTGTGTCTTTCATCATTTATCTTTAAAGATAAACACATAAAAATATATTTTTATTAGCTGACATTACAGTAAAAAACGTGTCTCAGTTTAAAATGATGACAGAAACAGATACTGTATTTATTTTATGGTTTTTATTTATTTATTCAAAACCATTGAAGTCTTCATCTTCTGTGTCACTGCACCATTTTTGGACCAGGCAGATGTCAACAGTGTAGGTACTGTAAAGGGTTTCTTAGCGCCCATAGCGGCCGAAACTGGTACTGCACCATTTTTGGAGTTTTTGACCAAAGTCAAATTATGACCAAAATATTGGAAAAATCGACGTATAAGTCGCACCGGCCTATAAGTCGCAGGGCTTAGAAATGTAGGCAAAAAGGTGCGACTTATACGTCGGAGAATACGGTAGTTGTTTTTTTTCCTTATTTATTTTGAGCTGTTCAGCTAGAAAGCTACCTGACATTGCACTGTTGAAAATTTTCGATTCTAAGTCTTTGTATTAAGAATTGAGTTTTTTGTTAATAAGTTCATTTAATTCTAATTTTGCTTTATGCACTTTATCCAGCATTTCTTCATCTTGAAAGGCTTCTAACAATTTAATGGTTTCTTCTAATTCCTGAATATGTTTATTTTCTTTCTTGTTATGTGATGATAATGATATTATTTTACCTCTCATCATTGCTTTCCCTACTGTAGTGATACAGGCCTTCATCTCTGACCTGGATTTACACATTTTCACATCTCTCTGAAACTCTTAGTGGTACACTTTTCTTGAGGCTCTCAAGGAGACGAGTGGACACTATTTTATTACAGTACATTTATTTTGAATTAGGGCTGAACAATTTTGGAAAATAATCTAATTGTGATTTTTTTTCTATAAATTGTGATTGCGATTTAAAATGTGATTATTTTTAATACCGTCTGAAGTATTTTTCAACAAACAGAAGCAATAAATCAATCTGTTTTATAATAAACAATGTCAGATTTAAATAAAGCAGAGATTACAATAAAGCAAACAAATATATGCCTTTTCTTTTCACCATTTCTATTTTTTCTTGTTTCATAAACATACCGGTAATAGTAAACATGTTAAGTGAACTTCTGTCTGAACTTCACATGACAGTTAATAAATAAATGTAAAAAATTAGATATTAAAAAAATTAAACTTACTGCTTTCCAACTAGTAACATCATAAAAAATAAAGTGCAAAAACATAAAGAGAATCTGCTTTAACCAACTCGGTCTGGGAATTCAAATTCAATGAACACAAAATAAATTAGTCCATCCATCCATCCATTTTCTTCCGCTTATCCGGGGTCGGGTCGCGGGGGTAGCAGCCTAAGTAGGGAGGCCCAGACTTCCCTCTCCCCAGCCACTTGGAGCAGCTCCTCTGGGGGAATCCCAAGGCGTTCCCAGGCCAGCCGAGAAACATAGTCCCTCCAGCGCGTCCTGGGTCTTCCTCTGGGTCTCCTCCCGGTGGGACATGCCCGGAACACCTCACCAGGGAGGCGTCCAGGAGGCATCCTAACCAGATGCCCGAGCCACCTCAACTGGCTCCTCTCGATGTGGAGAAGCAGCGGCTCTACTCCGAGTCCCTCCCGGATGACTGAGCTTCTCACCCTATCTCTAAGGGAGAGTCCAGCCACCCTGCGGAGAAAACTCATTTCAGCCGCTTGTATCCGAGATCTTGTTCTTTCGGTCATAACCCAAAGCTCATGACCATAGATGAGGGTGGGAACGTAGATCGATCGGTAAATTGAGAGCTTTGCCTTTTGACTCAGCTCTCTCTTCACCACGACAGACCGGTACAGCGCCCGCTTCACTGCGGACGCTGCACCTATCCGCCTATCGATCTCACGCTCCAGTTTTCCCTCATTCGTGAACAAGATCCCGAGATACTTAAACTCCTCCACTTGGGGCAGGACCTCCTCCCCGACCTGGAGAAGGCATGCTACCCTTTTCCGGCTCGTAACTAACTAAATAACTAACTAAATAAACTAGTATCTGTTCTTATTAAATCTTTTAGATGCAAAAAAAATAAAAAAAAACTCTTGGAACAATAATGTAAACATTATAGTCAGTCAGTAACAGCAGGAAGCAGAGCCTTGTGAACAGACTCCAACACCTCAAAATCCTGCCAGGTTGGGATAAGGGAGCATGCATAATGGTCACCTGACAGCACCTGAGAAATGGCTTTGAGCTGCTCTAGCACCCTGACAATCATCATTTCTTTGGATCCCCATCTTGTTGGACATTCAGTGATGAGGCTGTCTTCAGGAAATATGAGCTCCATCTGTGCGTCAGTCATTGCTGCCTTCTTCTTCCAACTGTGGGAGAAGTGCTCCACCAGCTTCTTAGGCATACAGTATTGCTCTTGACACTCTGTCATCCTTTAGTGCATGTCCTGTAATATAAAATAAAAAAATAAATACACACATTCACATCCTCCACTTTTACTCACACACATGCAAAAATTGAGGACCAGAAAAATCTTCTCACTTTGTTAGTTAAAAACAATGTACTGTACAGGTTTTAGCTTTTCCCAGTTTGACAACGTTAAGTGGATGCAAAACGTGATGACTAAATAGCTTCACATTACTGAACATAATATTTAACATTTTTATTTAAAACGGACAATAAAAAGGATAGTATAATAGTCGTGACATCAAGACCAGGTTTAGTAATAATGAGAAATTGCATCACCTCATCTAAATAGCTATGCTAAAGCTAAGCTAACGATCATTAAACACCGCTAGTTTAAAAAAAATCAGCTTGCGCAATTCTGGTTCTGTATTAATTCATATCATTATTGACAAAACCGTTTTATTTATCAGATAATGAATGCGCTTTTTCATGCAGAACGTTAGCTTGCTGAGCTAGCTGCTAACAGGGCACGTCAAAAACAGGCCCGGTCACATGACCAGCTCGCTCTCTGTTTATCTCCCGCTGTCTCTGTGTTTCAGCCTCTAAGATCAGATACACGTTTACATGGGCTAACTTACCCGAATTTTTAACTTTTATGACTTCTGTCGAGCCTGAAGCAACTGTGTTGGAGCACGCGGTGTTGACTTCTCCCCCGTCCCTGCCTGCTTGGTTGCTCCGCTTGGCTCGGCTCACTCCCAAGTCACGTGACCAATCAAATCGCAGCCTGTGCGATTCGAGAATCGCGTTTTAACATATTGCGAGATTATCGCAAATGCGATTAATCATTCAGCCGTATTTTGAATCAAAAGACAAATAAAATCAGAAGAGACTTCCTTTTAATTTGTGTTAATTCAGAATTAATTAAAAGAATAACTCTTGTCATTGTATATCATGGTTTATGCTGTACCAATGGTGGTCACTTCGTCATATGATGAATCAAAGAACTATGGCAAAGTTGAGAAATATGTCAAGTTGTACTTTTTAGATTTGATTTAGAAATGTTAACACGTGAATCAAAGTCTAATCAATAATCTTATTACTGGCGACTAGTTTCTGTCTGTTCTAAAAACAATCTTTCTCTCTTATCCTGAGTGACCTAACACTTGACCTCTCCTCTGCACCTCCACATTCACGCCTCCTCCCAGTCCCACGAGCAAATCGGGAAGGACTACGTTTCTGTTTCAAGTTCTCAGTAAAAAAAAAACCTAACTTCCTTCATTCCTCTAGTCTGGTGAGGAAGTTGAGATGTGAACTTTCTCTTTGAAGCTGGGACGTCCGACCATGGCCAAAGGTCCGCGTTTTCAGTTAAGGACTCATAGCCTCGCTGGCTATCAGTCTTCTCCGAGCTGTAAAAAGCTCTACTTTAATGAAATTCCTTAGAAGAATCCTTTATCTTGAAAAACCAAACCGGAACTGAGGCTGTTACCCCGGTGAGGTGGAAGCAGACTTGAGCGAGCTGCTACAAGATGGACGCTGGTCGCCTGTAAACCATAGCAGAATGGACGGTTCATGCACGTAAGGCTGGGACTAGTTTACCAGGGCAGAGACCAAGAAGCTTCGCACAGGTAAAACGTCGATGTCCATTGACCGAAGTCGAGTGGAAGCCGCCGAGGAACTGCCATGTTTCTGGTTAAAATATCTCAAGATAAGTCAACCCCTATTCTTACTTCCTTTACTCCTCCATCTTATTCCTCCTAAACTTTCTCCTTATATCTTAAGCCAGTAAACTTTAAGTTAAACGTGCCTACATATATAAAAGTAATATGTCATCTCATTACTTGTGTCTGTTGTACCTAGAAGTTACGGACACGTGATTTCATCTGCTGAAGTAAATTTATAGGAAATTCTTCGATCAAGCCACATATGAATGTTTGATGTAATTTTATGATTCTGTTAATAAATGATTCATCTCCTGGTGAATCAACATAAGTTAACATTTCCTGTCAAATTACATCTCGTCTGGTCACATTGATTTATAAGTTAATCTGAAAAAGTGAGAACCCGTGAATTATTGATGATAATTTGTGTCAGTCTAAACCCTGCTCAAATTTACATCTAGTACAGGTAGTCCCCGACTTACGAGCGAGTTCCGTCCCTAGGGGACGCTCGTATGTCAAAAATTCGTAAGTAGGATCACATAGTAAAAAAAAGAAAAATATATATATTTTTTATAAATGAATACATGTACAGTACTGGACAGTCACCAAGCACTTAGCCTATCCTAACACAGTTTTTAAAGATGAAGGAATGAGTTGAATTGTCTCCCTTTCACATAAAGGGAGCTAAATCCCTTTATGGGAATGGAGCCTGCAGGGAGGAGGGAGACAATTCAACTGACATCTTTTTTTTAATTGTTTTTTTTATTTATAAATAGGTAAATGTACAGTACTGTACAGTCACCAAGCACTTAGCCTATCCTAACACAGTTAAGGAGTCAGTTGAATTGTCTCCCTTTCCCATAAAGGGAGCTAGGAAAGGGAGACAATTCAACTAATTCCTTCATCTTTAAAAACTGTGTTAGGATAGGCTAAGTGCTTGGTGACTGTCCAGTACTGTACATGTATTCATTTATAAAAAAAAATTTAAAAAAAGTTTATTTTTATTTTTATTTTTTATGAGATACATACTCGTAAGTCCGGGACCTCGTAAGTAAGAGCGCTCGTAAGTCGGGGACTACCTGTATAAGTAAATCAGTAAACTGATCACCCGCCTATATTATTACACTGCCTCCAAGAGAACAGATGCTGATGTTCCAGGCAAGTCATTATACTCCAGATATGAAACCCACTCTTCTGTAAAATATTTGATAAAATCTTCAGCCTCAAGTAATGATGTATTAAATCTCCAGTTACTTTTTGGTATTTCTTGTTTGTTAGAGTTAAAGGGACAGGAGCATGATCACTGACAGCTATAGGGTGTATCTCAGTGTCTGAGATGTCCATCAACAATGAGCTGCTGACTAAAAAATAATCCAGACGAGAGTAAGTGCGATGGGCATGTGAGAAGAAAGTATACTCCCTACGGGTCAGGTGAAGAGATCGCCATGCATCGCAAAGTCCGTTTCACTCATGTACTGTTGAACTATATTTATGGACAGCCAACTGCACTGAGTTCCTGCTTTACTACATCTGTATAATTCTTCATTTAGACCAAAGTTGAGGTCATCTCCACGTATAAGTGAACAATCCAAGTGATCAGACAGTTCTGAGAAAAAAAATTCATGAAAAAAAGAGGTGTCATCAACATTTGGGCCATATATGCTGACAATACACAACTTGTAGTTATTTATACAAAGAAAAAAAATAGCTGTGACACCATTCACCTTCACCAGTGCAGACACCCGAGCTGTGCTTTACCGGTACATTTTATTTACAAATGCCAGTTAATTTAGCCTCCAGTGTAACAAGCGTTAGACCAGGACCACTCAACTAAACTGCCCAGGGGGGCACAGTTACTGAAAGCCAAGTGCTCAGGAGTCATATATCAGTAGTTCTTATCATTAAATAACTTTGTTTTATAGTTAAAACTCTAGTTTTGTTTTAAAAAGTGAACCCATTGGTGGACCGAACTTAGCTCACCTGAGGGCCTGATTTGGCCCGCGGGCCATCAGTTGAATAGCCGTGCTTTAGATTAACTTGTTGTTCCTTTTAATAAAGCCACGGAGTGACGTCCCATTCCCTGAACAGCTGACCGTTAAACATGAAGTTTATCTACAGTCACCGTAGCTCAGACGCCCTCAGACATGTATTTCTTCCTGATTGGGAACAAAACTCACCTCCGATTGAGGATTTCTTTTGGAAATTGATCGTTCACACTGAAGTCCATCCCATGCAGCTCTTGGCCCTGACTTCTGACTTGTTCTTTCTGTTTATAATGTTCAAATTTAACTATAATTGACCGAGGTCGCTTGTTATCGGGCTTCTTACCTCCGAGCCGGTGAACACGATGGAAGGTGATGTTTTTTACCGTCTCACTCTGGAGTTTCAGCTGATGTTGGATAAACTCACGTCGAAACTTCGGCTTCCTCCTCTGCTCGTTCTGGGATCCCCAAGAAGACAAGATTGTCTCGCATGCTCCAAGTTTGTAGGTCCAAGATGGACTCTTTGATATTTCTGTTTTCCCCAGACATCTGCATCATCTTCTCTGAGAGTTCTTTGACATTATCCCTCAGAGTTTGATTCTCAGCAGCGAGCGACGCTACCTGAGCTTGGCTGAACTCCAGACTTCCTCAGTGCTTGAAATTCCTTGTGGAGAACCTCCACCAGGGCCAGTTGGGCATCTAAGCTGTTTAGCTTCTTGTCTATAGAGTCCAGAACATCCGTGAAGCTTTTCTCTGGAGATGTGGACGTACTGGTTGAGCTCTCTGAACGCGTGCGTTTAAATGTTGGTGTATATGTGGATGCAGTGTTTTTCTGTGGTTTGCCTATCACAATGTTGTCAAAACACTCATCCACGTAACTCTCCAGACTGCCCAAGGTCTCCTCATCCAGTTTGTTTTATTGAACAATAGGCAGAGGTTAATATTAACAATATTTTTTATGTTTGCTTTAATATATTGGCTTGTTTTACTTGAGTTGAATCGTATTTGTTTGGTTTCCCTTTACTGTATTCTGTTACTTACGCAGCACAGCTCTCACGTGATCTCAGCCGCTCATCACCAGGTGCACCTGAGCAGATCAAAACCTGCAAGCTCTGTTCTAAAAACTTTACGTTTACTATTGGATTCAACTGTGTCTGTCAGCAAAATAGCTCATGAACCAGCTAATACATTTTAATGAAACTTTCAGAAATTCATTATTGGATGTACATCTACAACTACGGTATGTCATTTCAAGGATCAACTAAATTCAAGATGGCTGCCACAGCCAACTGATCCTATAAAAATATAAATGACTGTAGCTCACTGAATTTTACAGATATCTTGATCAAATTAAATGTGGTAGTAGCTGTGAGTCATCCTCAGTACACATTTCCATCTCTCACAAATCTTACAAGACCTGGCAATATTGCATAGGATTGAACAAAACTTAATTTACAAGCTTTTTCCGAAACGGCTACAACTCCGTCCCCTCCCTTCTTAAAATGATCTTAGCTTGAAACTGTAGCATTTAAGGATTTAACTAATACTGACTCTGACCCAGTGGAATCTGATATTTCTCCCTTAGGGTCATGACTGCTGCCCCTACCAGTTCACCTATAAGGGTCCTGGAGCTCTGGAGTTTGCCAAGAAGCTGGATATTCCCAAGCAGACATCCAAGAACAGCGTGTCAGCAATGCAGCACTTCCGCAACCTGGACAAAAGGGCCACAGAGGAGGACAACAACGAGATGGACACCCTTCATCAGAACAGCATCACGTAAGATGCACTTCCTCTCTCTGCTTTATGATGCTCTAACTGGAAAAAATGACTAAATCATCTCTAACCATTCTTCCTACGTCGTTTGTCGTCCTCACTCTGCAGCTAACAATCACATGAAAACAAATGTTTCGTGAAACGCTAACTTAGTTTAGAAATCCCAACGTTAAAAGGAAAATCTTTGTGTGAATCTGTGTAACGGAGAAACTGTTGGGTGTAAAAGATAAATGTGATTTACTATAAACTTTTACAGATAGTTTTGTTGTTGTTGTTGTTATAAGCATTACTGCTATGCTCTACAGGCAGCTGTGTGTTGTGTCAGGGGGAAAAGCCAAAGTGGAAAAGTTCAGCAGCGTTGGTATGGATGGAGCCATGGTGATCTGGACCTTTAAGGTACTCGTGTCAGATTGTGTTTCAAATTGTGGGCTGGTTGATGTGTGTTTTTTTTACCATTTCATGCCTCCACCTTGTACTTAATGGTTGTTGGTTTATACTCATGTATATCATTATGTACTTATGTATATCTGTAAGAGTGTTGCTGTAGCTCTGTCAGTCAGTGCCACAGTCTTGCGGCTTGAGGCTTTGGGTTTGAGTCCAGGTTGCGTCAGGAAGGGCATTTGGCATAAAACTATTGCTAAATCTTCCATGGGGAGTTCACTCGCTGTGGCAACCCCTGCAAAAGGGAGCAGTAAGAAAAGAAAAAAAAAACAGCAAAAACTTGGACTTTGAATATTACTGTAGCTTTGTGGATGTGAGTAAAGGAAGCCATTATGTTAAATGATAAAAACACTGTACTTTGTTTGCTTTTGAATGAATACTGTATATCAGCTTTTATAAATTTTCAATGCTACATAACAAAGAAATGAGACATCCAGTGATCTAACTGCATGTGATTCAACAATAAAATTACACAACTGTTAAAGCAGTTTCATCACATGCCAAGATTAAAAAAACTGCAGTGGAAAAACACTCTTCATAAATCTGAACTCAAGACCAAGGACAACTATATAGTTGCATTAGTTACAAGTACAGGTATTGTTTGTGATTTAAATAGGCAAATTATGATATGGCAGACATCTTCTCCCGCATCCAGACAATCCCTTCTCAGTGTTGCCAGATACATTTGAGGTTTTCCCGCCCAAAAATCTGTTAAAAACTGCCATATCAAACAAAAATCCACCCAATCAATATATAGTTACAGAATATTTACTGTTTGAACATGAACGCACATCAGTACAAGCCAAGGTAATTTAACAATATGTGGCAAAATGCAACAATCCAACAAACATCTTCCCAGAGTTTCCATCAAAATCAGAATGAAAACTGCCCAATTGGCAGTAAACCATCCAAACTGGCCACTCTGGGAGTGACGCGTGCGAGTGAAAGAGGGTGGGCATGACAGTGGTAACAAAAAATGTATTTAGTCACGTTATTGCTTGGATTTGAATCAGTACATTTTGCATCCAATAAAAACAAAGATGTTAACAAATAAACTGGACGATATTCTGGCAGTTTAGTGATATTTCTACAGTTGTGGTCTTGACTGGTCTTGAAATAAAATCCTGAGTCCTCAATGTCCGAGACCGAGACAAGACCAAGACCATCAAAAAGTGAGCAAGCACAAAGACAACAGTGGAAAGGAAAAACTCCTTTTTAACAGGAAGAAACCTCCAACAGACCCAGGCTCAGGACAAGAGGCCATCTGCTTTGACCGGCTCGGTTTGAGAGGACAGGAAGGAGAAACAAGAACACAGAGTGGCAGGTCCAGAATGGAGGCAAGCAGGTCCCTCTCCAGGAAGAAACACAACAAACGGATTTAGAAAAAATGACAACTACAAACCATTTACATGCATTTGTAACTATTAACTTGATGAAATGTGGTCAGTTTGTCCTCCAGCAGTCTAAGCCTATAGAAATATAACTAAGGGATAGCTCAGCAAACCCAAGCAAACCCTAATTATAAGATTTATCAAAAAGGAAAGTACTAATCCCAGTCTTCAAACTGGACAATGTGTCAGCCTCACAGACAGAAACTGGAAGTTGGTTCCACAAGAGAGGAGCCTGACAACTGAAAGATCTTCCTCCCATTCTGCTTTTGGAAACTCTAGGAACCGCGAGTAAACCTGCAGTCTGAGAGCAAAGTGTTCTGTTAAAAAAACTATGGATCAATAAGATCTGTAATCTGGAGCTAAATTATTGAGAGCTTTGTATGTTAGAAGTAAGATTTGGAATTATATTCTGAATTTGATGGAGAGAAACTAAAACTGGAGAAATATGATCTCTCCTAACAACTCATTAAGACTCTGGCAGCAGCATTTTGGATCAACTGAAGATGTTTTAAATAACATTTTTGACACCCAGATAATAAACCATTGCAATAGTCCAGCCTAGACGTGGCAAATGCATGAACCAGTTTTTCTGCATCATTTTTAAATAAAATGTTTCTAATTTTAGTGATATTATGCAGGTGGAAGAAAGAGGCTCTGCTATTGCTTTTAATGTGGGGGGTAAATGACATATACTGACCAAAAATGACACCAAGGTTTTAAAGGTTCAGTATGCAGTTTCTGTAGAACTGCAGCACTTAGAAATATTTTCAACAGGCAAAGCATTCTGATCCCTCCCCCTCAGAGCCATATGTGGCTCTGCCCCCTTGTGGTCTGTTGAATTTCAAATTCAAGCTCTGTTTTTATTGGCTGATTCAAATTCAAGCTCTGTTTTTATTGGCTGGTTACAAACTCTGTTTTTATTGGCTGGAAAATGGCGGGTCACCTTTTCTTTTTAGAAATGCTTATTTACCACCTGGAGAAGCAAGGGGACAATATTTTTTTTAATTTTTTTTCAGAGATTACCTGGCTAACATCAGTCTGTCAGGAGGTAGTGACAGAGTGAAGAAATATGTTCATAAAAAAAGCTACATACTGAAGCTTTAACTTAAAAATAGGTTTCTTAAGTAAAGGTTTAATTACAGCAACCTTAAAGCGGTGTGGTACATAACCATCCATTAAAGACAAATTAAGCAGATTCAAAATGTGGACATCGATTAAAGGAAATACCTCTTTAAACAGCCTGGTTGGGATGGGATCTAGCAGACATGTGGATGGTTTGGATGAAGGTATTATTTATGACAATTCAGAGAGCTCAACAGGACAAAAACAGTCCAAACATAAATCAGATTCTAGTGAAGTTTTTAAAGTTGTCTCATCTGACACATAACCAGAGGCGATATTAGGAAGGAGGGTTTGAATTTTCTCTCTAATTGAAATAATTGTATTTATAAAGAATCTTGTGAAGTTATCACTTCTTCTAGTTGTAGGGATACATGGCTCAACAGAGATGGGACTTTTCATTAGTTTAGCTATAGTACTGAACATAAATCTAGGGTTATCTTCAACACAACATAGTCTTCATTCAGAATGTGCTATTTGCTAACCCAACAAGAGCCTGTCATTTATTGTTTTTCAGGCATATAAAACAATTAAACAGTGACTAACTTTTTTTTTTTATAAGACGAAAAAAGTAATAAACAACAGGCCATTGTTTGCCTAGCAGTTGGCCTAGCCTAGAAAAGGACCTGCCATTTTCTTACTCTTACTGCTGTCATGATAAAGTCCTAACTACTGATAACAGCCAGAATATCACTTAAAGATGACCTGACTGTCCCTTTAAGTCAGTTTAACAGCCTTCCAGTGACTGTAGTTAAACCTCAGGTTAATAAAAAACTAAACTGATGTTATCTGTTTCGCTCTCTCAGATCGTTTTGACATGTTTGTTCTGTTGTTCTGCAGGTTTGAGTTCACATGGGACGTCGATTCTGGGCGTTGGATTGAAACAAACCTACTGTGTTGTATAACCCGATCATTTGGTACTTTTCTTGGAGTTCCTTTTTGTTGTTGTTGTTGTTATTCTAAAAAAAAAAAAACATCAGCAAAAATAAACCTGATTTTATAAAAAATAAATACCGGTAAATGGATTTTTGGTCTGAATTTTTCACATTTTCCTGCTGAATATTTGGAACACAGTAGAAGACGGTAAGTACAGATAGCAGCAGAGTGAGGAAGTGTGTCAGTTTGTCCTCCAGCAGTCTAAGCCTACAGCAGCATAAGGTCTAGCTCAGGAAACCCAAGTCGAACTAGGATTTATCAAAAAGGAAAGACTTAAGCCTGATCTTAAAACTGGACAATGTGTCAGCCTCATGGACAGAAACTGGAAGTTGGTTCCACAAGAGAGGAGCCTGACAACTGAAAGATCTTCCTCCCATTCTGCGTATGAAAACTCTGGGAACCACAAGTAAGTCAGAGTCAGAGTCAGAGAGTCTTTATTGTCATTTGCACCGCATGTGGTACATGTGATGAAAACGAGATTATGTAAACCTGCAGTCTGAGAACAAAGTGCTCTGTTAGGAAAATATGGGACAATAAGGTCTGTAATATAAGATGGATCAAGGTTGTTGAGAGCTTTGTATGTTAGAAATAAAATTTTGAATTCAATTCTGGATTTGACAGGGAGCCAGTGGAGAGAAGCTAAAACTGGATCTCTCCTATCAACTCTCATTAAAACTCTGGCAGCAGCACTTTGGACCAACTGAAACTCTTTTGTCATGTCTGCATGTTTTGTGGTGTCTTTGTCCACTTGTGATTATTTTTATGTTGCTTTCTGAGTCTGTTCTCTATAAATAAAGTTGACTTGACTTGTTTTTCCTGTTTTTATTTCCCAATCCCCGTGTTTCTGTCCTAATTTGTTCCAGCTCCTGCCTTTCTCACCTGCTCCTCATTGTCTTTCTCCAGGTGTTTGTCATTGTGTTTCCTTAGTGTCCCTTTAAAGGGGACCACACATGCAAAATTCACTTTTTAATGTTTTTTTACTCAACTTTGGGTATTTACTTCATAAAAAAACAGTCCTAAGGCCAAAAAAATGCACCCAGTGGTTTATTTACTCTAAGTAGATTTATTTTACTGTGATAAGATAGGTTTCGTTTTGAAATCAATCGCGCTTGTGACGTCACAAGCGCCAGGACAACCCACCACAACCTGAGTCCAGCCCCTCACCTAGCAACCCCTGGTTAGGCTCAACCAGAGCCATATATATAGAGAGTTCTGACACTCTTTGAAGTCGCCGACACCGGTCAATCGTTCCAAACAACGGCTATGGAAACCTTGTGGAGCTGCGCCCTCTGGCGGCGACGGAGCGCTACTGCAGGCAGAGTCAGACTGTAAAACAGCCATGGAACGAATCGCCCCCTCCATGACCCACGTGACTTCCGCATTCCATTCTTACAACGGAACTCTATGGAAGTGTCGCAACTCTCACTTTATATGGCTCTGGGCTCAACCCACTTCTGTATTAAACACATGACTGTTGTTTTTCATGATTTCATCTCATCTTTTGTTTATATGTTCTTAATTTCATGTGTACAGCACTTTGTTGCAGCTGTGTTTTTTTTAAATGGCTTTATAAATAAAGTATAATTGTTATTTTTATGTTTTAGTTCAATTTTTAGTGTATTTGCGATCGCTCCCAACGCGCAGCCGGCAAAAATTAAACGAGCGGACCCCCGGCGGCAACGGGACCCTCTTCTGGCGCGATGGAGCGGAGCTTCAACTGTACAGCCTCGCTGCAGCCTCGCAGCAGCGAGGACCTTCTCCTTACGGATTAATTTACGGGAGACACTTGGTGAACTTTGTGTGTGTCTTGACTGGAACAGCGATAACTCCCAAAATCTCCGCGTGCAACGAGCGGAGCTGGCGAACACCGGAAGAGGAACAAGCTAACATTAGCATCGGATTCGGGTGGTCTCATGCTAAAAGGAGCAGCAAATTGCGGCGCGCTCAGACGGGTTTCGGTAAGTTATCTTAAGCTAGCACTAACAGTAAGTCAAATGAGTAATAAAAAAAGAGCTAATTTTAAAACAACAACACATTACAGATACTGGCTGTTACAGAGGGCGTAAACAGATCGTTGAAGGGCGTGGACTTCAGAACTTGTATCAGAAACCGGTCGTTCAAAACGAAAGTTAAAAATGGCAGAATTAAAAAGGGTATAATTAATTATCTAAGAATTATTTTGTGTATTAAAATGAATTAATATTGTCAAGATAGCACACAGACATAACATAAAAATTTTAAAGACCTATATGTGGTCCCCTTTAAGTTCAGCATCTCTGTGTTTCCACGTTATCTTTAGATTGTGCTTCCCACCGCCTGTCACGTTCTGTTCCTCATGTTATTCAATGTACTCCATTTCTGCCCGCTTTAAAGGACTTCATCAGTTCAGTAATGGTTGCCTAGATTTAGCTAAGCTATCAGTTTTTAACATTGTGGCACCAATAAAAACAAATCTGAAGCTAAATATCTGCTATTACCGTATTTTCCGGAATATAAGTTAAGGCTTTTTATAATTTTTGCATGCCCTGCGACCTATATTCAGGTGCGACCTATTTATGGCTTTTTATAAAATAAGCTGATTTGTAATCATTTATTTAAAAAAATTTAAACTGAGACACACTCTTACAATAATATCAGCTAACAAATATTTTTTTAGGTGTTTATCCTGCTAAAATTATTCATTTATTAAAGAAAAGTTCAGCTCAGACACATATTTGCTATAATTTTTATCAAACAAATAATTGTTTTTAAGTGTTAATCTTCTTAAAAGCCTTGCTGTGCGCTCCTGTGGCAGACATTTGCAGCAGAGCTAAACACGGTCCACATTTTGACGTAGGTGCGACCTATATTCAGGTGTGACCTATATATGGATTTTTCCAATTCTTTGGCAATAATTGGATGGTGCGACCTATATTCCGGTGCAACCTATATTCCGTAAAATACGGTAGAGCTGAAATTTTTGTCCTGAACTCCCAGTCTGACCAGACCCAAAATTTGGGATGGGTTGGGCCAAAATGATGTGCTTGATGTGCGGATCAGGTCAGTCTCTGGCTTTTGATATGGTTTTACGAATCATACAGCACCAAGAAAACTGAAAGTTATGCACCATAACTCATTTTCCCTGAAGGAAGGGAACGAGGTGCAACATACTTGCTGTGGGAATTGCGCCCCCGTGCGATTACCTGAAGGAATACATTCACGCCTTTTATGGCAGGGTCACCCTGCCCACCCTGACCCTAGTGTCACCCCGCGCCAGAGGTACCGCCCTTTAGGTACTTAGGCGACTGACACCCCTCCAACTGTCTCCAAAATTGCACTTCACCGAGCTTTCAGCATTGAAAAGGGCCAGCTATGTTGCACCTCGTTCCCTTCCTTCAGGGAACATGAGTTATGGTGCATAACTTTCAGTTCCCTTTCAGTTCGGTCTCTCGGTGCAACATACTTGCTATGGGAACGTAATTCATTCACGCCCTTGAAATGCTCAGTAAAATGCCTGTTAGTGTGAACGCCTGCCCTTGACCAGAAGGCATCTCAAAGCTACTTTCTATTGTGTATTAGAAAGAACAGCCTGAGTGACATCACACGCAGTAACATCCAAACTGTAGTACTTTGCAAAAGTGTTTAAAGAGCTCCAGTTCGCAGCAGCACAAATGTCTGCAACTGACACGCCCTTGAACAATGACCAGGAAGTGGCCAAGCCCTTGGTTGAGTGAGCATGGACTCCAGGGGGCACTTGTTGACCTTTGCTACCGTATGCCCTCTTAATGGCCTCCATCACCCAATGTGAGAGGCGCTGTCTTGATAGTGCCTTTCCTGTAGCAGGTGCGGCAAAGCAGATGAACAGTTGGTTTGTTTTCCTCCATTCGGCTGTCCTCTGCATGTAGGTGCGTAAAGCCCTCACTGGGCAGAGAGCCTGTAGCCTCTCCTGTTCCTGAGTGAGGACAAGAACAAGGTGGAAAGGAGGAGAGATCAAAGTCCAGACTCCTATGGTTCAGAGTGTATGCGGGATTAGGCCTTAGTGTGACCTTTGACCCATCAAGGGCGAATCTGGTACACATTGGGTGTATAGACAATGCATGGAGGTCACCCACGCGTTTCACCGAGCAAAGAGCCAGGAGAAGAGCAGTTTTATAAGATAGAAGATCTATCTTAATTTCGCTCAGAGGCTCAAATGGTGGGTCGCAAAGAGCCCAGACCAGGCCAAGATCCCAACCAGGGGTCAAGGTCCTACTGGGTTACTTGGTTCGAAGCACACCTTTCATATATCTCATTATGATTGGGTGTGCTCCAGGAGTCCTGTGTCCCCAGCCCTCGTGACAGGCAGAGATAGCTGCAAGGAACACTTTAATCGTTGAATAAGAACGACCCTTTTTTAGTAAATCCTGAAGGAAAGTTAGTAGTTGAGCCAGGTCGCAAGCATAAGAAATTATATTTCTTTCTGAGCACCAGGCTTCGAAGATGCGCCACTTTTGTGCGTATAGAGACTGTGTTGACACGGCACGAGCATTTTGTATAGTTTTCACCACGTTCTCAGGCAGACCCGACGCCATCAGCCTGTCTTTTTCAGCTAACAGGCTGGAAGTAATTCCAGATCCTGGCCTAAACAGCTGGGCTGTGACTTCCTGTGTGAGACTTTGAGGGTCCACCGGGTTAGGGAGCGGGCCTCCACGTTGATGTGTTAACAGACTTCCCTGACCAAGTTTCCTCAAAGACAGATGGAGTCTATTAATTTTATTAGAATGAGTTGGGACAGGAAAGCTACTGTTTCCCTCCAAAACAGGATTTATTGGGTTTAGGGGTTGCTGCTTCTGTAAACGAGCAGACCTCCTGATTCCAATTGTTGTCCCCCCAGGTGGGATACTGTGTGGGGACTAGGTTGATGCAGCTTTGTGAGGGAAATCACGTGCTGCTCTTTCACCACTCGAGCGTTACGTGTCCTTCATGAATAATAAAGGAGCAACAGCAACGTGTGAACGTGGGGATGGTCCTTTGTGACCGGCAGATTCAAGATAGTTTGTTGATAAGGAGCCCAGTTTCCTTTCAAAATCAGGAGGAAAATTCTGGTTCAACTCCGATCCTTTTTTACACGCACAGTAACGTGATCACAGCCACTGCTTTGAGGGTGTGAAAAATGTGTCTGCCTTGGGGCATCCGACGTGTTCTCCTGTGGTGCGAACCTGTCACATGGTCATCTGGTTAGTGTATTAGCCGGCCCCTTGCTCATAATGGAGCGGGGGCTGGGACACGTGCCCTTTCCCACCTGTCTCCGCGAGAGGTGTAGGGTCTGTTCGCAGACGCCTCTGAGTCTGTCTTCTGGAGACAGATCCAGAGGCACCCTGCTGGGGCTTATTGAATAGGCTGGCATCCCATGAGCCGTGAGGGAGGGGGATGTGGCCCCCCCTTTATGACGGCCGACAGGCCAGAGGCCCGTACTGTTGACGTTATTTGTGTTGGTGGTTTTTTTTTTCAATAAAACAGGGATGTGCTGTTTTATGAGTTTTATTCGTGCTTACGTGCAACGACATACATGATTTGATGTCACTCACAGCAGGGAGAACATGGTTTGTGCATGCAACAGAGTTATCAGCCATTTGTACTTTGCTACAAATAAAGTCTGAACAAGGTGCAAACACTCCCGTTACCGCGTGGGCGGGAGGCCGTCTAAAATGTAAACGTGGGCCTGGTTCATCAGGCACGTTTTTGACGAGTGTCCTGGTTCGCCGAGGAGGCCCTATGCCTGCTCGCTTGGCATGGGACAAACCTATTTTTAGTCCATGCGTGCTCGGAACGAGGTTGGTTCGGCGGGGGTCTCTGCCGAGGCTCCTCCTCGTATGCTGTCCACTTCTGCGGTGGCGCACGCGTTGTCGAGCGGTGCCGCGGCTGTGCAGGTCTGCTTCCAGCAGGGCTCTCTGGGTGGGGCGAAACTCCGACGAGGAATGCCCACCCTGAGGGCTTCAGCCTGCCTGCGCCTTTGGTCCAGCTTGGTTTGGATTCGCTCCAAAGTCTGGCCAAAAAGTCCCTCCGCTTCTATCGAGTGGTGGAGAAAAGGCACCTTTTGTCCCTCTGGTAAATCCGTCAACGTCATCCACAGGTGGCGGAGCGCGATGACCACTTCCGCCATACCTTTGCCCTGAGCCACAGCAGCTGTCCCCATCATACGGAGAACGAAGTCTGTAGCTCTGCGGGCTTCGTCCAGTAATTCGGCAGCAGCTTGCTTATCTGAGGTTTCCTGCAGTTGTTGGAGTTTTTCTGCGAGGTAAGCCTGCATCATCGCTGACGCGTTCATGGCGCACGCTGCGAGTCCTTGAGCTCTGTAGCACTTCTCGAGAAGCGACGCTGAGGCTCTGCAAGCTTTGTTGGGGAGTCGGCTTTGTTCCTGATGATCTGGGAGCTAGGTGGGATGCTAGCGTGTCCTCAATCTGAGGTGCATTAGCTATTCCCACCTGATCCATGCCCTCCACGTCGAGGAATTGTGAGAGAGGGAGGAGCATGGGCGCTCGTGGCTGAGGCCAGGTGTGGGTCAGTTCCGTGAGGAAGTCTGGGAACACGGGCATCCTTTGCCTTGTTGCAACCTGTTGTTTTGAATAAAAATAGTTCCCTGTCAGCCTCGTGACCTGTTGGCGACTCGGCGAGGTGGGGGTTCCGGCCAAGGGATGTTCAACGCGTCCGCTGCTCTGTGGCATAGGTCGAACAGGGCTGGGATGGAGAAGTCCGTTTCAGGGAGCGTAGGTATCGGGGTCCTAGGGAGGTCCTCTCCCGGATCCTCGATCTCGAGTTCTGGTTCCTCCGCTGAAAATTCGCCCGAGGCTGAGATAGAGATCTCGTCTTCATTTATCATGCCTCTGGAGTCGAACTCGACTGTTAGGTCCACCATGGGAGCAAGCGGGTCAGGGCTGTCGCCCCATTCGATGCACGTGCTGTCGTGTAGAGCCATGTGTTTGAGCTCTGGGGTCGGAGTGAGGGTCTCTGTGGTGTCTGGGTCCTGTGGACCAGCTGAGCTTCCCATGGCCTTAGCCACAAGGTCCACCCGATGTCGTAGCACCGCATCCAGCATCTGGCTGCAGTGTGGGCAAGAATCGGGCGCGTCCAGAGCTTGTCTTGCATGAAATATACCCAGGCAGACTGGATAGGCCTCATGGGTGTCCGTCGCTGCGAGGGCAAATCCACAGCCACTGGGACAGGCGTGCGAGGTTAGGCTCGCTGTCCCGTTGGTTTTCCTTTGAAGTTTTGTCTTTCGCTTTCCCTTCTCCGGAGGCATGTCCGAGATAAGGCGAGCGAGACCTTCCAGAATCCTTTTTCGTCGTTGTTCAAGTGTCTCCTCCGTCGTGTCGCTTTCGCTGGCTAGCCCGCTAAGAATGTTAGCCGGGGTAGCGGTTGTGGCGTAGTTATAACGCCGTTGAGCGAAGCAACCTGTAGAGAGAGGAGAGAAAAAAACCTTTGAGTTTATAGAAATGTGCTGGGCTAGCTTTCGCTAGTCCAGCAGTACGCAGGGAAAAATTCTCTGTGCGTTCTGTGCAAGGAGCGAGCTCACCTCAAGTTGAGCGATGGAGCAGCAGAGAAGTCCCGCGAAGAGAGGTAGTTCAGGTTTTTGCGTGGTGAAGGGCAAAAAGAGACAGTTGGAGGGGTGTCAGTCGCCCAAGTACCTAAAGGGCGGTACCTCTGGCGCGGGGTGACGCCCCCTGCCGTAAAAGGCGTGAATGTATTCCTTCAGGTAATTGCACGGGGGCGCAATTCCCATAGCAAGTATATTGCACCGAGAGACCGAACTTAAAGGGAACTGAATAATAATGCACGATATAAAATTGTGTTAATCTACTTGTTGAGGAGGAGGCATTTAGTTTGTATGTTGAGGATGATAAAGAAATAAAATAGAAGCAGAAATTAATCAGACTGTAATGGTACGTCCACACCTAACAGCGTTTGAACTGCAGGAGCGTCCAGTTTACATGCAAAGTCAATGGGGGACGCGCCTCCAGGCGAGTCTTGGCGTCAGGCGTCACGTGCCTGTTGAGCGTGCTGGAAAGTGTTTTTCCGTGCACGTGAACCCGCGTCAGCCTCCAAAGCACGTCTCCAACATGCTGAAGATTTCGCCGTTCAATCGTTCAAACGCCGTTCAACTCTCCCTGATTGGTTGATCAGGGAGAGTTGGGGGGAGAAGAGAGGGGGAGAGTCCCTATGTGACGCGAAAACGAGGGGATGGGGGTATTGCGCAACTATGTGACGTATCGTTTGTGGGACACAGAAAAGACCCGCAAGGTCGTGTACTATGGAAGAGAAACTCATTGTAGCTGTGTGTTCGCGACAAGTCCTTTACAACCAGTCAAGTCTGCTCTACAGAGACAGGAATAATATCTCCTTGCCTGGCGGAGTGCAGTGAGGAACTCGGTATACCATTATGGTACGTCCACAAGTTCCTCAAATTCAAAAAAGCTCGTCACGCACGCAAGTGGACGCACTGGACCCACAGTGGTGTCCAGACCAGAACGCGAAGCTGCGGCGGTGTGGCGGCGGGGTGGGAGGAGCTTACCGGTATACCGAGTTCCTCACTGCACTCCGCCAGGCAAGGAGCTTATTATTCCTGTCTCTGTAGAGCAGACTTGACTGGTTGTAAAGGACTTGTCGCGAACACACAGCTACAATGAGTTTCTCTTCCATAGTACACGACCTCGCGGGTCTTTTCTGTGTCCCACAAACAATACGTCACATAGTTGCGCAATACCCCCGTCCCCTCGTTTCCGCGTCACATAGGGACTCTCCCCCTCTCTTCTCCCCCCGACTCTCCCTGATCAACCAATCAGGGAGAGTTGAACGGCATTTGAACGTTTGAACGGCAAAATCTTCAGCATGTTGGAGGCGTGCTTTGGAGGCTGACGCGGGTTCATGTGCACGGAAAAACGCTTTCCAGCACGCTCAACACGCACGTGACGTGACGCCCGACGCCAAGACGCGCCTGGAGGCGCGACCCCTTGGACTTTGCATGTAAACTGGACGCTCCTGCAGTTTAAACGCTGTTAGGTGTGGACGTACCATCAGCATGTTGGAGGCGTGCTTTGGAGGCTGATGCGGGTTCACGTGCACGGAAAAACGCTTTCCAGCACGCTCAACACGCACGTGACACCCGACGCCAAGACGCGCCTGGAGGCGCGTCCCCCATTGACTTTGCATGTAAACTGGATGCTCCTGCAGTTCAAACGCTGTTAGGTGTGGACGTACCATAAAAAGAGAGTAGCGCTGGGGCGTTGAGCAACAATTGTGCATGTGGCCCCACCCGCCCTTTGCTCTTAAACAAAAGCTAAAGATGGGAGATTTCACTCTAAAAAGCCAGCACAGTGAAACCTGCTGATGTGTCACTGTTAGGTCAGGTGCACGCTCAGGTCCGACCAGTTGAAAGAGGTAAAATAATAATAATAATAATAATAAATTCAATTTATACCGCACTTTTCATTAATAAAAATCTCAAAGTAAAAAATAGTCTCAAGCTTCAGATGGACAACAGGACCATCGGCCGCGCGAGTCCACTGATCGGCAAGATGGATCACCAGCCACACGCGTCCAGCTCCTCACCCTGCTCTCATCTGCAGTGAAGGAAGTATGTGAAGCTACAAAAACTGAAGCGAGCAGTGCGTTCAATTAAAATAGTCTTGTTCTATATTATTCCAAATAATATTTTTGTTTATCTGTATAACAGCCTGTCTTCAGAGCTGATTTTTAGGCTATTCGTTTTGCATGTTAATATCCATTTGGTGAAACAAGAAATCTTATCTCTTCCTTTCTTTGAAATACATTTTTAAATCATGTCAAACTTGCAAAACCAGTAAAAGCAAGTATTGTTTTTTTTTTCCGGGTTCGGGCCTGTGGTTACAGTTAATTGCTTGGGTCGGGTCGGCTCGGACAAAATACCTACAGGCTCGGGCTGGATTATTTAGGCCCGAATGCAACTGTACTGGAGATTATGGTCAGATGCTATGTAATCATAGACAAAGCCAGGATTTTTAGCATTAACTTTGAATACTGAGATCGTTTTCAGGAGAATTTTTGTGAAAAAAATTGTTTTTAAGATGTAGAAGTGATGTAGTTTAAAGGGGTACCATCTGGTATTTTTTTATGCATACAAACACGATACAGTATATCTCTTGGATTATTTCTGTCAGAAAACCATCTTATCACTCACAACTGAAGATGCTATAGGGCCGAGTTGATTTAGTCTATAACAAATACTTTGTATATCCCATAAACCACTACAGTACATGAATTTTATGAATCTTTCACAAAGTAATCATTAGATGTACAGTACATCAATAAATGATTTTTTGTGTCAGCCTGATTTAGGATTGTTGGTTGCAACAACCAACTAACCTTAAAAAACACAAAACATTTGTAACCTAAACAATTTTACAGATTATAACCAGATTTGTGTGATTGTAGCTGAAACTGTACACTGATATATTCAGAGTGGCAACAAATACATTCTTTATTTATTATTTTTGCCATTAACATCATAGATTAAAAAATAAACTATCAGTTAATAATAATAATAATAATAATAATAATAATAATAATAATAATAATAATAATAATAATAATAAACAATAATAATAATATTGTGCTTGCTCAGGATGGGAGACTGCAACAAAGCCAATATTCAACTTGTCTGCTGGATTCCTTAGATAGAGAACTTCACTAATTGGCTTTTCTATGTATGTAAATGTAAAGAGCCCTGAGACAACTTTGTTGTGATGGCACTATATAAATAAACTGAATTGAATTGAATAATATATGTACATCTGCATTTGTTATAGCAAAAAAAAAAAACTCATCACAGCTAAATGAACCTGGAAAACACTAAAACATTGATCATTCTGGAACCGTTTGAGATCTGTTTGTTAAGACCTGCTCTAATCATGTCCCTCACTGAAGATCTGGCTCCTGTCTTCACCTGTGGCCCTCTGTAATTATACCCACCTGCTCCAGGTGCTTCCTGCTAGATTGTCTCATTTTGTCATATATGTTCTCATTCATGTTGGTGAAAATGAAGCCTCAAAATTATTAATATGAAACAATTGCTTCATGAATGACACTTACTTCTTTGTAGCACTTTACATAGTGAGAAGTGACATCTGCTGGCTTTGTGTCAGAACTGCATCTGAGGTAGTGACGGTGAAGGTCTCATGGATAATAATAATAAACTTTATTTGTATAGCACCTTCCTACAATGCCTTGCATTGACCAAGGTGCTTAACAGGATAAAAAGATGAATAAACTGGAACAATAAATCAATGAAAATAGAATAAGAAACAACAGCAATAAAAGAAGGCAATGGAAATAAAAATGCTACATACTAAAATACCAAAAGTAATAAAAGTTACACACTGAAAGCTTTTTTGAACAAGTGGGTCTTCAGTCTGGTTTTGAACAGAGTCAGATCAGAGGTGGCACGCAGCTCAAGGGGGAGGCTGTTCCAGGCTTTTGGGCCGGCAACAGAAAAGGACCGGTCTCCCCATTGTTTGTACCTTGAGCGAGGCACCTCCAGCAGGTGTTGACTGGCAGATCGTAAATCTCTGCTGGGCTGATGGACTTTCAAAAGTTCTGAGATGTAGAGAGGTGCAAGTCCATTCAGAGCTTTGAAAACAAACAGCAGCAGCTTGAACTGTATCCTGAACTGAACCGGGAGCCAGTGTAGAGAGGACAGGACAGGAGTGATGTGTTCATATTTTCGTGTGTTGGTCAAAAAGCGCGCGGCAGAGTTCTGTACAAGCTGTAAACGGGAGATGGAGGATTGATTAATACCAACATACAAAGCATTACAATAATCAAGTCTGGAGGAGCCCTTTGTCACCGATTCTGTTCATAACTTTTATGGACAGAATTTCTAGGCGCAGCCAAGGTGTTGAGAGGATCCGTTTTGGTGACCTTAGAATCGCTTCTCTGTTTTTTGCAGATGATGTGGTCCTACTGGCTTCATCAGTTCGTGATTTACAACTTTCACTGGAGCGGTTTGCAGCCGAGTGTGATGCGGCCGGGATGAGGATCAGTTCCTCCAAATCCGAGGCCATGGTCTTGAGCCGGAAAAGGGTAGCATGCCCTCTCCGGGTCGGGGAGGAGGTCCTGCCCCAAGTGGAGGAGTTTAAGTATCTCGGGATCTTGTTCACGAATGAGGGAAAACTGGAGCGTGAGATCGATAGGCGGATAGGTGCAGCGTCCGCAGTGAAGCGGGCGCTGTACCGGTCTGTCGTGGTGAAGAGAGAGCTGAGTCAAAAGGCAAAGCTCTCAATTTACCGATCGATCTACGTTCCCACCCTCATCTATGGTCATGAGCTTTGGGTTATGACCGAAAGAACGAGATCTCGGATACAAGCGGCTGAAATGAGTTTTCTCCGCAGGGTGTCTGGACTCTCCCTTAGAGATAGGGTGAGAAGCTCAGTCATCCGGGAGGGACTCGGAGTAGAGCCGCTGCTTCTCCACATCGAGAGGAGCCAGTTGAGGTGGCTCGGGCATCTGGTTAGGATGCCTCCTGGACGCCTCCCTGGTGAGGTGTTCCGGGCATGTCCCACCGGGAGGAGACCCAGAGGAAGACCCAGGACACGCTGGAGGGACTATGTTTCTCGGCTGGCCTGGGAACCTTGGGATTCCCCAGAGGAGCTGCTCCAAGTGGCTGGGGAGAGGGAAGTCTGGGCCTCCCTACTTAGGCTGCTACCCCCGCGACCCGACCCCGGATAAGCGGAAGAAGATGGATGGATGGATAGAAGTCTGGAGGTCACAAAGGCATGGATGGCCTTCTCCAGATCACCACGGCTGAGAAATGACTTGACTTTGGAGAGCAGACGGAGCTGGAAAAAGCTGGTCTTGACAACAGAACTGATCTGTTTATCAAACTTTAAGTTGGAGTCAAGCTGCACTCCAAGATTTCTGACCACCGGGTTGAAGTGGGGGAGGGGAAAACCAACACTGGGACTGGGAAGGATGTTGCTGGTGTCATCAGGTGCACCAAATAAAATGCATTCAGTTTTATCTGTGTTTAGGTGGAGGAAGTTTTGAGAGAGCCAGTGCTTAATGTCATTTAAGCAGTTGACAAGAGTGTTTGAACTGAGTGAGGGGTTGGGAGTGACTGGCAGATAGATTTGTAAATCGTCTGCATACATGTGAAAAGACAGGTTATGACGTGCAATGATTGATCCTAATGGCAGCATGTAAAGAGAGAAGAGGACTGGCCCTAGAATAGATCCCTGTGGTACGCCAGAGGTCAGAGGGGTTGATGAAGAGGAGGACAGATCACCTATCATGACAGAAAAAGTTCTCCCAGACAGGTAAGATTTGAACCACTCAAGCACAGCTCCCTGGAGGCCAACCTGCTGAGACAAGCGGTTGATTAGTACCTGATGGTCGACGGTGTCAAAAGCTGCTGAGAGGTCTAACATCACCAGCAGATCACTGAGGCTTTTCTGACAATTGTGCCTAAAAAGATTCAAAGCATCAGAGATGGAGAAATGTGGCAGAGAGCAGGAGCCATAACAACCTCACAAGAGCGCCACTGAAGTACTGACTCTGTTTCAAATCCATGTCAGAAAACAACGTTTACAAAAGGCTCGTCCATCGTGTTTCGTTCATTTGCACAAAATAATGATTACAACTGCTTTATACATTAAAAAAGTATTTTAGACATCTAGAAACCTAACAAAGCTATTAAAAATATCTATAATTGATACGTATAAATGCACACACACAGTATATATATATATATATA
>JBBPBX010040722.1:0-14292 GCA_038048925.1 Garcialebias charrua
TGTGTAATTATATGGCTCTAATTTACTGACTGTTGGCCTAGATGAAACATTTGAGATAAAATTCTATCATTTATTTTCGTAGCGCACCCGAGGCTGTTTGGAAAATGTCAAACCGAAACAATTTAAATCCAGCAGATTTGACCATTTCGTGAATTGATTTAGGAACTGTTAAGCTCAGGAACACTTCTGATATAACGTCAGCTAAGAAATATATTTTTTCTCAGCAAAGAAATAATAGTTTTTTACCTTGTTTTATTGAAAATTCCTTCGTGGCGGCAGCCATTTTAACTGACGACGTCAGTCGACGTCGTTCAAAACTCCGCCTTCTGTTCTCTGATTGGTCCGGTAATCCGCCTTCTGTTCTCTGATTGGTCCGGTCAAAAATCTACCGGAGAAATCGTTGTCTATGGGAGAAGTCCCAGACCCTAGTACGAAGCGAAGTGAAGGACAAGGGTCTGGTTTTAACCAGGCTATAGTTTTTCCTCTTTTCTTAAAAACACACCACTTGGGATTTCGTAGGTGGTTGAGTTTTGCAGGCGTGTAAAACTCCCCGGTGCATTACTGCATCCAGCCGGTTTATCCAGGACAAACTTTTCCTCTTCCTCCCGGCCAAAAACATCCTGACGCCCCCTCTGGGCGATCAACCCGAGGTGAAGACTCTGTCCAGAGTCCACCCGCACAGTCCCTTAAATTATTTCTTCTTCTTTACATGTCTTCACAACAGCAACTCCAAACAGCTCAAAAGCCCAGCAGCTGCTCTCAACACACGCTACCCCTCTGTCAATCACTCAATCACTGAATCACCATCAGTCAATCTTCTCATCACCCCCAGGTGTGGGAGCTAAAACACTTGTGTAGCTGAGCCCCGCCCCCTTCACCAGTGAACCGTCAAAAAGGTGCCAAAATAAAAATACCAAACAAACAAAAGACTGAAAAAGTGTGCCCATGTAACACTTCCCCACCTAAACAAAAAAAAATCCATATTTTTTTTATATATTTTTAATTTTAGCCCAAAATTTTTTCCTATATCATCATCCCATCCATCGCATGCTTGACAGTTTGACACTAGCTAAGCACAGCATCACAGAGCTCGTCCTCAGCCAACATCCCAAACTGTAAAACTGGTGTTCATGTACTCTACAGTCTCTACATTAAAAACTATTGTGGGAATGGTCGTCACCATCTCTCCAAGTTTAGGTTTGTACAGAAGAGATGTCTTTCTTCCTGCAATCATATTCTCCATAATGGCGCAAGATGGGAAACCACTTTTGTCAAACAAACAAAAAAATAAACCAAACTAACTAAAAAAATTAAACCAAACCAAAAAAATCACACTAAACTAAAAAAGTTTAAAACTCCTCTTTTAGAAATTCTTAAACTTTAAATTCAACCACCATTACAGGAATCAATGAAACACCAACATAACCTACATGTAATTTATGGCAGCTTTTCCACTCCATAACTGTTTGCATTGTTTCAGATCCCGGACGAGCCCCCACTTGTTACGAAACCACTTCTCTCCCAGCTCGCTCTTATCTTATCAGTGCTTAATGGAGAGTAGTGGCCGCAACTATAAGTGCGCGATAAGAAAAAAAGAAAAGAAAAAGAAAGAAACTAAGCAGGCACCTGACGGAACACAGAGTGAGGTTTGGGGCTTACCTTTGATGTCCGATCAGAGTCTTTTCATCAGCCGACATCCTTAAAGGGGCAAGCCCGCACGGTGCTTCATCCGTCAGATGATCTGTTCAATAATTGTTGTTTTTGCTTTTCTTTATAGTTTTTCCTCTTTTCTTAAAAACGCACCACTTGGGATTTCGTAGGTGGTTGAGTTTTGCAGGCATGTAAAACTCCCCGATGCATTACTGCGTCTAGCCAGTTTATCCAGGACAAACTTTTCCTCTTCCTCCCGGCCAAAAACATCCTGACGCCCCCTCTGGGTGATCAACCCGAGGTGACGACTCTGTCCAGAGTCCACCCGCACCATCCCTTAAATTATTTCTTCTTCTTTACATGTCTTCGCAACAGCAACTCCCAACAGCTCAAAAGCCTAGCAGCTGCTCTCAGCACACGCTACCCCTCTGTCAATCACTCAATCACTGAATCACCGTCAGTCAATCTTCTCATCATCCCCAGGTGTGCGGAGCTAAAACACTTGTGTGGCTGAGCTTGTGTTCACCAGTGAACAGTCAAAAAGGTGCAAAAATAAAAATAACAAACAAACAAAAGACTGAAAAAAGTGTGCCCACGTAACAATACGGAAAAAGACAGTGTAGGCAACATTTATTTAGCTATTTTTATTGGGCGCAGCTTGGTAGAACTGTTCGGATGTGAAACGGTACTTTCACAGAATTTTTGGGGTGTATTTAAGCGTTTTATGAGTTGAAAAAGAGTCTAAGTTTGTGACAAACTATGCTGACGCTACATTCATAGCGTCTGTTGATACGCTGTGATTGGTTGAAAGTGATCACGTGATACGCTGTTGGTTGTCAAATTTCAGTTTTGTTCACACATTTCTGATAGATTGCCTGGCTTGTTTCGTTTCTATGCATGAATTATCATCAGAAACTGTTTAAAAGCGGTGTTTTGAGATATTTACAAGTGTTTTAAAGCGATTAAAAAGTCAGTTCTTACAAAATTCCGACGGTACGTAAAAGTCCGTGAAGGCATCGAACCACACGTCACCGGAAGTGACGTGACCCCGATAGAGAAAAAATGGAAAAAGATTTTTTTTTCTTTTATATCTAAAAGTTCACAGAACCTGTTCCAAACATTTTCTTCAAATCAATTTGTTTCTTAAATGAACGTTTGTTTAGGCGATTGTCACATCTAGGCTAAAACTAATCCAAAACGTTGATTTTTCACCGTGTTCGTTTTCAAGCTAACGGAATTAACGGTTGTCAACGCGGCCTTAGATTCAACAGCGCCTCTATAGCGGCCAGAATGAGTAATTACAGTCACATTGTAGTAAATTTAAGCTTTTAAAACTGCAATCTGCTGGTTAAAAGAAAGAGAACATGAAACATTTACACAGAATAGATGCTAAAACCTCTGCATTTAATTTAAAACAACATATTTTAAAGTTATTCTGTGCTCTCCAGTTTATTTTAAACAAAAGGTTTAAAATAACAAACAAAAAGCATCTGCTGACTTGATTTTCACAAAAAATCAAAACAAAGATAGCAGAACACATTTAAGGATGTCAACATACAAATTAATAAAAATCACTGATTTGTATTTGGAAAAAACATCTGTAATGTTGTGCTAAGCACACAAAATTTCCAGTTTATTTTAAATAAAAAAATATTTAAAATAATAAACAGAAAGACTTTTTCACTTCTGATAACTGTCAAAATACAGCAAAACAGTTTAGCCAAACTGCAATACATCTTTTTAAAGCATGATAGAACAGTATCCTGGGAACATTTCAGTGTGAATATTGGATTTATTTCAAATATTTTAAAAAGTGTTTGAGTAAGTAAAACGAAAATCATACTTGGGTTAGTCAAAGGCCCTCTGACCTCAGAAGAGATGAAGAACATATGTCGGTTGTTAGAAAGGTTGGATAATGCAAGCAAGAATAAACAAGATTTTCAAACTGACAAACAACGAAATGTTGGTGCCAGCTGGAACAGTGATTCAAAATGGTTTAAAGGGAGCCCTGCTCCTAGTGAACCTCAGATTGGAAAGTCTGAGACAAGCGATAAACCACAAAAGGTAGGTGTTCACTCTTTAAGAGATACAAAATGGTTCAGATCGAACCAGGTGGGTGAAAACCAAGGTCTACCGGTGGGTGAACTTCAAAAGAAATTGAAGTATGAGGACCTATACTCATGTAACAATGCGTGGTCCCAACAGAAACACCCGAGCCTCGGAACTGCACCTCCCGTATCTCGAACAGAACAGTTCGAGACATGTAAAGAGTCACGAATGTCCCAGAATAATGGCCCAATACCTCTATGCTCAGAAGAGACAGAGGAAGTAAGTAGTTTGTTAGTAGATTTGAATGTTACAGTGCTTGACCAACCTGATACAATGAGGGGCGTTATCATTGATAATGACACTATCAACATTGACCAACCTGGAGCGCGATGCAACACTATCTTTCACAAAAACTCAGAGCACACAGTTAACATTGATAACATTGACACAGATGCCACAGATGTTGACAATAAAGATGCTGACAGTAAACAAAATGCTGACGGTCAACAAGATCCTGAAGGTCATGACACTGTCTGTCTAACAGATGGTACCGCAGAAGGCACGGGTGACTCCCCAAATGAGATCACAAGCCCGGTTAGTGAACCTTCAAAAGCAGGTGAGGCAGAAGAGACCCAACAGTTGGACCTAACCTTGGCCCAACAAGAGAACCTCCTCTGCAAGCTGGAGCAATCAGCACTCACTGAACATTGCCTACCACAGGTATGCTGGTGAAGATTCTCAGTCGTCCAGGACATGATAAATCAAAAAGGGCGTTCAATACAGAAACAACTGGACTTTATTTGTAACAGAAGACGTTTCGCTTCTCATCCGATGAGCTTTCTCAATTCATTGAGGAGACTGTGAGAGGGAGAGAGAAGTTATAAGCAAGCTGTGGCCAGTGGCCCAGCTTGCTTATAACTCATTGAATTGAGAAAGCTCATCGGATGATCAGCGAAACGTCTTCTGTTACAAATAAAGTCCAGTTGTTTCTGTATTGAACGCCTTTTTTGACCTAACACAGGTAGTAGAATGTGTGGAGATCCACGGATCCCACACTGAAGACGCTGTACTATCCTCTGGGATGGATAAATTGGCAATCAGCCAAGCTTTCGAGGAAACCTTGGTTCAAGAGCATTTGAGTCTAGAACTAATCAGAAATGACATAGTTTCTACAGACTCAAAGAGCCCCTCTTCAGTCAATAAGTGGGAAAACACACACAACGACAGTGACCTAACGTAGTCTGAACAATCAGACACACCTGCGACTACGCCGACGGTTGTGACACACCTGAATTACACAGAAAGAGGTAAACATAAGAAGAAACGTTGGCCTAAACCTAAAAGGTTCCTGTGTACTGTCTACTCTCAGCTGCGAAAACAGCTTAAACTAAACATTTCATTTTTCATTTCATTTTCATTTCATTTATTCATTCATTCATTTTAAAATACAATTTTTTTTTACAATAAAACACAAATAATACACAAATCAAAATGAAAAGAAGAAGAATAAATCTTATCATGTCTGCTCCTTTTTTCCCTCAAAATATTTAAAACAAAATATAATATAAAATAAAAGCAATACTAAAAAGAAAAATACATCAGCTCAAACACTGAGCCCCTCACTCCCACGCCAGAGCTCGAGAACATGGCTCTACACGACAGCACACGAGTCGAATGGGGTGACAGCCCTGACGTGCTGGCTCCTATGGTGGATTTAACAGTCGAATTTGACACTCGAGGCATGATGAACGAGGACGAGATCTCGATTTCAGCCTCAGGCGAATTTTCCACAGAGGACGCAGATGTCGAACTGGAGGAACAAGGAGAAGACCTCTCCCAGACCCTGGTACCTGTGCTCCCAGAAACTGACTTTTCCATCCCTGCTCTGTTCGACCTGTGTCACAGAGTAGCGGACGTGCTGCATATCCCAAGGCCAGAGCCTCTGCCTCATCAACAGGTCACGAGGCTGGCAGGAAATTATTTTTACTCAAAGCAACAGGCCGCCACGAGGCAAAGGATGCCCATGTTCCTGGACTTCCTCACAGAACTAACTCGCACCTGGCCTCAACCCAGAGCTTCCATGCTCCTACCACTCTAACAGTTCCTCGACGTGGACGGGATGGATGAGGTGGGAATTGCCAACGTGCCTCAAATTGAGGACACGCTGGCGTCTCACCTGGCTCCCAAGTCATCTGGGACAAAACCAACTCTTCCCAGCAAAGCTTGTCGAGCCTCGGCTTCTCTTCTCAAAAAATGCTACAGAGCTCAGGGACTCACGGCGCGCGCCATGAACGCGTCCGTGTTGATGCAGGCTTACCTAGCTGAAAAGCTACAACAGCTCCAGGTAACAAAGGACAAGCAGGCTGCAGCCGACTTGCTGGATGAAGCCTGCAGGGCAACAGACTTTGTGCTCCGCATGATTGTGACAGCCGCTGTGGCTCAGGGCAGAGGCATGGCGGAAGTGGTCATCGCGATACGCCATCTATGGATGACTTTAACAGATCTCCCCGAGGGACAAAAGGTGCCTTTTCTCCACCACTTGATAGAGCCGACGGGATTATTTGGAAAAGCTTTGGAACGAATTAAGACCAAGTTGGACCAAAGGCGCTAACAGGGTGAAACTCTCCGGGTGGGCATTCTCAGGAAAAGCTTCGCCCCCCCCCAAGGACTGCGCAACCTCGACACCGCTCGGAAATGCGTGCCCCACCGCAGAAGCGGCCGGCCTACGAGGATGAGCATTGGCAGAGACCACTGTCGGGCCAACCTCGTACTGAGCACTCATGGAGCAAAAACAGGTTCGTCCCCCGTCAGGCGGTCAGACACAGGGCCTCCTCGGCGAACCGGGAAGACAGACAAAAACATGCCTGATGAACTAGGTTCACGTCTTGACTTTACACGGTCAACCGCCCAAGCGGTACGGGGAATGATCCGTTCATATCCAGACTTTATTTTTAGCACGGTACAAATGGCTGGTAACTCTGTTGCATGCACAAATCATGTTTTTTCAGCTGTGAGTGACATAAAATCAAACATGACATTACATATAAGCACGAATAAAGCTCAAAAACAGCTCCTCTCTGTTTTATTGACTCAAAAAAAGGAAAAAAGCTACAAACACAAGTAACTTCAACAGAACAGGTCCATCTGGCCTACCAGCCGTCATAAAGAGAGGGAACCATTTCCCCCCCCCCTCCCTTCCTCACGGCTCACGGGGTGTTAGCATAATTAATAAACCCCGGCAAGGTGCCTCTGCTCCGTCTGTAGAGGACAGGCGCAGAGGCGTCTGCAACTAGGCCCCCACCCCTCATGGACACAGGTGAGGGGGATCACATGCTCCAGGCCCCACTCCATTGTGAACGACGGGGCGGCCAATACAAGCAAACACGTGACATGTCCGCGCCTCAGGGAGACGCGCCGACAGGTTCTAACGACAGGGGGGCCATATCAGATGCCCACAGGCGACCACTAGCTTCACACGTTCACAAAAGCAATTGTGTTCAGGCTGATGTGTGTGTAAACAGCTCAGAGCTGAATCAGATTCCTTTTCCTGTTATTCGAAGGGAACTGGGCTCCTTATCATCAAACAATTTAAAGTCTGCCAAACACAAAGAGTCATCTCCACGTTCTCACGTTGCAGCTGTCCCTTTATTATTAATGAGCGACACGTAATGTCCAAGCAGCGATCCCGCAGCACGTGACCTCTCTCACTGTGCTAGTCCAGGTCTGCTTTTATACAGTATCCCCCCAACGGGTGAAACACAGACCCTGGACGGTTTGTCTGGTTCCAACGCTGTGTTAAGGCCAAGGACCAGTAAACTGGACCCATCTAGGAAACACATTGGGGTCAGAAGATCTGCTCGTTTACAAAATTCACAACTTTTCAGTCCCATGACCCAAAACAAGGAGAGAGAAAGCAGATATTCTGCTCATTTTCTGTCAAATAAAGACAACAGGTTGCATCTGCCCTCAATCACTCTCGATGAGAGCAACCTGGTAGCACATCAACAAAAAGGCCTTCTCCCAAACTTGGTTGACCTCCAAGGGGTCACAGCTTCCAGGGCCCCTGGAAGGGAACTGGATGCACCAACTGCTCTTCTTCAGGGTCAAACTATGCCACCAGAAGAAGTAGCCTCGCCACCTAGGCCGGGAACTGTTAAAAATTTCAGCTTGTTGGCAGAAAAGAACAAGCTGATGGCATCAGGCCTGCCAGAAAATGTGGTAAAAACCATACAAAATGCTCGTGCTGTATCAACACAGTACTTCTACGCATGGAAGTGGCATATATTTGAGGCCTGGTGCTCAGAAAGAAATATTATTTCTTACTCATGCGATCTGACTCAGCTCCTGATTTTCCTTCAGGATTTACTGGAAAAAGGTTGTTCTTTCAACGATTAAAGTTTTCCTATCAGCTATTTCAGCCTGTCACAAAGGCTGGGGACACAGGACACCTGGCGCGCATCCAATCATAATAAGATTTATGAAGGGCATGCTTAGGACAAAACCACCCAACAGGATCCTGACCCCTGGTTGGGATCTTAGTCTGGTCTTGGGAGCTCTCTGTGATCCTCCATTCGAGCCACTGAGTGAGGTTAAGATAGACTTGTTATCTTATAAAACCGTTCTACTCTTGGCACTTTGCTCGGCGAAACATGTGGGTGACCTCCATGCATTTTCTGTACATCCAATGTGTGTCAGATTCGCTCCTGACGGGTCAAAGTTAACCCCAAGGCCTAATCCCGCATACACCCCCAAGGTCTTGACTTTGAACCACAGGAGTCTAGACTTTGATCTCTCTTCCTTCCCACCTGCTCCTGTACTCACTCAGGAACAGTAAAGGCTGAAGGTTCTCTGCCCCGTGAGAGCTTTACGCACTTACATGCAGAGAACAGCTGAATGGAGAAAAACAAATCAACTGTTTGTGTGCTTTGCAGCACCTGCTACCGGAAAGGCCCTATCAAAACAACGCCTTTCACATTGGGTGACTGAGGCCATTAAAAGGGCGTACAGTAGCAAAGGTCAACAGGTGCCCTCTGGAGTACACGCTCACTCCACTCGGGGCTTGGCCACCTCGTGGTCATTGTTCAAGGACGTACCAGTTTCAGACATCTGTGCTACTGCGAACTGGAGCTCATTAAACACTTTTGCAAAGCATTATAATTTGGATGTTACTGCGTGTGACGTCACTCAGGCTGTCCTTTCTAACACACAGTAGAAAGTAGCCTGGAGATGCCTGCTGGTCAAGGGCAGACGTTCACACTAGCATGCATTTTACTGAGCATGTCAAAGGCGTGAATGAATTACGTTCCCATAGCAAGTATGTTGTACCGAGAGGCTGACTGATAAGGGAACTGAAAGTTATGCACCATAACTCATGTTCCCTGAAGGAAGGGAATGAGGTGCAACATATCTGTCCCTTTTCAATGCTGAAAGCTCGGTGAAGTGTAATTTTGGAGAAAGATGGATGCGTCAGTCGTTTAAATACCCAGAGGGTGGGGCCTCTGGCGCGACGTTGACGCCCTAGCCGTAAAGGCGTGATTGTAATCCTTCAGGTAATCACGCAGGGGTGCAATTCCCATAGCAAGTATGTTGCACCTCGTTCCCTTCCTTCAGGGAACATGAGTTATGGTGCATAACTTTCAGTTTTCCAAAGGATTAAAAGCTTTCCGCTATGGGATTACCTACGAACAGTATGGAATTTCCAAAAACTTTATGGGATTATAATTTTCGATTTTTTCCACTTGCTGGATTACATCAAGATCAGAGAGATTTGGTGGTATCCTTTCGTGTTGGAACTAATCCCACGGACAGGCGATGATTTCCAAAAGAGGGGACTATAGTGGATCAGATCCCTGGTCACTGATACACTTTAAACATGTCTCTGAACTATATTTGAAGCTCCTCTCACTCATTCCTGCAGAGAGACATTTTACCACTATTTTATTTCAGTAATATCAATCAAGACACATATTACTTCAGAAAAGACTCTTTATTTTTACTTGTTTGATTTAGATATAATCAAGGCATAACCTTGTGTTATTCATATGAACAAGTGTTAATTTTGATATATTGAATGATCATTGTCATTCTTTAATAGGCTGATGTATTCTTAATATATGCACACATGAATCAGAATGCTACCGAAAGTTGAAATTTATGTCAAGCTGAGCTTTTCAGAGTTGTTTTAAGAAGGTTGCCACGTGAATCAGAGCCTAATCTAAATCTCTTTAGAACTGGTGGCTATGAGTCTGGCTGTCCTGAACACTATCTTTCTGTGTTATCCTGCTCAACCTTCAGAATTTTACCTCTCTGACCCGAACAAATTCACTCCCGTTTTCTCGGAAACAACCAATAAGCGAGAGGGATTTACTGGGTCAACCTCCTCTTTTTAAGGCTTCACTTCCTGTCGGAGCCTAGAGTTTGCTGAGGACCTCAAGCCATGAGGTTCCCCAAAGAGCTGAATGAACGCCAGTCACACGCTAAGGACACACCATTCAGTTAAAAGATTTATAACATGCCAGTTATAAATCCATTTCAAGCTGAAAAAGCTCTATTTTAATGAAATTCATTCAAGGAAGCTTTTATCTTGAAAAGCCAACCGGAACTGAGGTCGTTACTTCGGTAGGTCAACACAGATCTCATGGAAGCCGCTGGAACGTGAACGAGCTGAAGCCTGATCAACATGAGAAACACGGATGGACGGTCTGTGTACGTTGAGGCTAATCTACTTTACAGTAGCCGAGATGAAGAATCTTTGCCAGGTAAAGAGTCGTTGTTCCCCGCGGGTGAGAGTCTAGCTGAAGCCGACGAAGAGTGTGCTTTTCCTGGTTAAAACACATCAAGATATTGCCTCTCCTCATCCTCCATTTTCTTTCATCTTCCATCTTCCTCCTACTCTCAAACTTTATATTTTAAGCCAGTTAACTAAACTTTAAGTTTATTGTGCCAGCAGAGTATACGTTAATAACACCCATAACTTGTGTTCTGTTGTTCCTATGAAAATTACGGACGCGTGTTTCATCTGCTGAAGTAAAGTTATAGGAAAAAATGATGAACCAATCATGTAAATATGTTGTGATGTAATTTATGATTATGATAAATAAATGGTCCAGTACTGCTGTACCAACATAAGTTAACATTTCATGTCTTTACATTTCACCTAGTCACAGAAATATTGATATTGAACTGAAAAAGAGAGAACTCGTTTAATTAATGATGTATTTTTGTGTCCGTCTAAACCCTGCCAATTTACATCTAAAATATAGGTAAATCAGTAAACTGATAAGCACCTATATATTATTACATAACACGATTAATTACCTGCAAAATGAGTGGTTCACAGCACAAACAACATGTAGTTAGCTCCTCCACTGGTATAGCCATATACAGCTATAGAAAAAGTAGTATTTACGAATGTATTATCTCATTAGCCTTGTAGCATACTTTATGATAGTTTTGTAAGATAACCAGACAGTATGACTTGTGTTTATAGTGTTTATACCCGTTACACATACACGGAAGATTATCAAATGTAATGACTTAATTACTTACTTGGAATATTAAAGAAATCTTGTTGACGGTAAGATCATCAGCTGTCAATGAAATGTGTCGATTCCCTCTAAATAAGACAAACGTATCCATTTTTAAACTGAAAATCAATAAAAAGTTCAATACAGAAATACCAGCATCTAACTGAAAATGTTCTTCTTCTTCTTATGGATTTTCATGGCGGTTGGCAAGAAACTGAAGGTGTGCATTACCACCACCTACTGGTAACTATGCCGGGAGTTCAGGTCTTCATTTCTGGTTCCGCCATAAGGTCCCGTTGAAACAACAAAATAAAAGCTTGTCTTTGGTTTAACAAATCAACAAATCACCAGGAAACGACAAGATATCGGCAGAATTGCTTAAACATAGCGGTGAGGCAATGGTAGAGAAGTTGACGGACCTATATAACGCATGCTGGAACAAGAAAACAACACCCACAGAATGGAGAAAAGGAACCATAATAAAGATACCAAAGAAAGGAGACCTAAGCGAATGCGGAAACTGGAGAGGAATAACGCTACTTTCGGTACCAGGGAAACTATTCTGTGCGGTGCTGTTAAACAGACTAAGAGACGCCGTTGACAAAGAACTTAGAGAAGAACAAGCGGGATTCCGTCCCAACAGATCATGCAGTGACCAGATTTTCGTGCTAAGAAACATCATAGAGCAATGCATAGAGTTCCAAAAACCTATAGCTATGAATTTCATCGATTTCCAAAAAGCATTTGATAGCATACACAGAATAAGCTTGTGGGACATTGTGCGAAGCTATGGTATACCCGAGATGTATGTAGAGATCTTCCAAAATTTGTATGATGGTGCCAGCTGCTGTGTGAAGGTAGAAGCAGGCACCACAGATTACTTTGAAATACTCACTGGAGTGAGACAGGGTTGCCCACTATCTCCATTCTTGTTCCTCCTCGCCATAGACTATGTAATGAGAATAGCCATGTGCAAAACAAATTTTGGAATAAAATGGACGACAAATGAGAACTTAACGGATCTAGACTTTGCAGACGATATAGTCCTACTGGCAAACACTCAACCAGTGCTTCAAGATATGACGCAAGCCCTACAAGAAAACGCTAAAAGGATTGGTTTGAAAATAAACGAAGGAAAAACAAAGGTTATGCAAGTTGGGCACACAGAACCAAACATACAGATAACAATAGATCAATCGTCTGCTGAGAAGGTACAGAAATTTGTCTACCTTGGAAGTGTCATAACTGACGATGGCAACGTAGATGCAGATATTACCACCCGCATCGGTAAGGCAGCATCAACATTCAGAAGACTACAATCAATATGGGCAAGTAAATCCATATCCACGAATCTTAAGGTCAGACTACTGCAAGCAGTGGTTATCCCCACAGCCTTGTATGCCAGTGAGACGTGGAAGATGTCAGTAAAGATGGCCAAGAAATTGGATGCATTCCAACAAAGATGCCTGCGAAAGATACTGAAGATTACATACCTAGATCGGATTACAAACGCAGAAGTCTATCGTAGGACACATACCATACCCATGAGCCAAACAATTAAGCTAAGGAAGCTCAAGTTTGCAGGACATGTACTGAGAATGGAAGCACAGAGACTACCAAAGATTGCCTTCAATTGGAAACCACAAGGAAACAGAAAGAGAGGCAGACCCAAACTGACGTGGAGACGATCCTTTGAGAAAGACCTGAAGGTACAGGGCTTCGACCCGAGCACGGTGGAGATGATCGCCAAGGATAGAGATCAATGGAAACAGCTTGCTGCCCAATGCGCTCTCGAGCGCGGGAGGATCTAAGTCTAAGTAAGTCTTTGGTTTAACCAAAAACCAAAACGTGCCCTTTTATTTATTTTTGCAATTGCCGTTTTTCTAATTTCGTTTTAAAAACGAAAAAAAAAAAAAAAAGTTTTTCTAATTTCGTTTTAAAAACGAAAAAACAAATGCTTGTGTTATTTTTGAATTTTGTTTTGAAACGAAAAAACCAAAGAACGAACCATACACAGATTCTTGTAACTGATTCAGTAAAACACAATGAAGCTGTTAAATTTTCCCCACACACCCTGAACTCACATGAGATGTGAAGCCCTCTTTACATATGCAGCAATATTACCAATAGTCCATGCATGAAGCAACTGTGGGGTCCACCTGAGAGTCCAGATGCTGCAGGGAGAGATATTTGTTGACCTCACAGCAGACCTAGGATCAGTGCTCTGTGGGTCTGCTTTGATCAACCCAGAGGCCCTTTTCAGATGAGGTGTGCATAATGGGGAGGTTTCTCTCACTGAAGGATGAATCAATGTGGCATGAAGAAGAGAATTTCCAGCCCATTTCCCCCCATGATTACCCCACCACATACAGCTCCTTAATAGCTTGTTGTGTGCCATAAATCTCTTATTACCATCATCACATTGTGGTCGTACTGCAGCGTGTGCCTTACATATCAAACCAAAGGTGTCTGGAATTCCATGGAGCTTTTGTAGAAAACTCCAAGTAGCATGTTTTATTTCTAGAACCAGTGTCAGGTCCATCTCGGGCTCCACACAGAGCATGCTTACCGGCAATTACTCTCTGGTTTATAATAAACCTATCTGTTTGGGTTGAGGAGGGGTAGAGGGTGAAGAGCCCAAAGCAGAGATTAATGGCTGTGTCTATGTGTCCGTGTGGGAAATATTCAGGGGGATCACTGTGGTCTGCAGTCACAGTGAACATTTTTTTCATTCATTCAACCTTTATTTATACAGGCTAGCCTCGTTGAGTCACGGGGACTCATTTACAAGAGGGACCTGTCTCACTCACACCAAACAACCATCCACTCTCACACTCACACCTAGGGTCAATTTAGAGTCACCAATCAGCCTAACAAGCATGTTTTTTGGTCTGTGGGAGGAAACCGGAGTACCCGGAGGAAACCCACGCATGCACGGGGAGAACATGCAAACTCCACCCAGAAAGGCCCCGGACCGGGATTTGAACCGGCAACCTTCTCGCTGAGAGGCAGCAGCTCTACCAGTTGTGCCACCGTGCTGCCCAATACTAATGTATATATGTATATA
>JBBPBX010040722.1:14404-29224 GCA_038048925.1 Garcialebias charrua
CAAATGGAAATATTTTTTTTTCTCCTGGTGAGTCTACACTTGGACCAGCTGTTCTGTGTTAATTTGTTTTTTTCTTCCTGTAAATGTTAAATGGACATTATATAGCACTTCAAAGATTCTAGAGAAAATAGTTGCAAGTCAGTTGAGTGATCATCTGCAAACAAATAATCTGCCTGAAGAGTTTTAGTCAGGATTTAGAGCTCACCATAGCACTGAAACTGCACTGGTGACAGCTACTAATTACAGTATACAGTATTCTCATGGCCTCTGACAATAGACTTGTCTACACTGGTCCTGTTAGACTACAGAGACTTGAATATGATATTAGAATTACAGGAACAAGTCTAATTTGGTTTATATAATATGTATCTGATAGATTCCAATTTGTAAATGTAAATAATAAATAACAAAAAGGTTAAATCATAAATAACCAAATGACCATAAATAATAAATCTTCATCATACACCAAAGTTAGTCATAGAGTTCCTCATAGTTCAATGCTTGGACAAATACTCTTTACCTTATATATGCTTCCATTAGGTAAAGTTATTAAACAGCATGGGAAAATTTTTCATTGTTATGCTGATGATACACAATTATATTTGACCATTAAACCCAATGAATCCAACCGGCTACTTAGACTACAAGCATGTATTAAGGACATAAAAACCTGGATGACCCTTAATTTTCTGATTTGGAATATAGACAAGACAGAGTGCTGGTGTAGATTCTCAGTCGTCCAGGACATGATAAAATTAAAAAAAAGGCGTTCAATACAGAACAACTGGACTTTATTTGTAACAAACAAGACGTTTCGCTCATCATCCGATAAGCTTTCTCAATTGGAGACTGTGAGAGGGAGAGAGAAGTTATAAGCAAAGCTGGGCCACTGGTGCACACCAAACTAGGTAAATTGGAAGCTAACACACACACATACTTGGGATAACACGTGCCTGTGACCCATTCAAAGTTCAGTGTGTGAAAGCAGAGCTTACAGAAAACACACACACATCCTACTGTATGTAAATTGACAAAAACCACACTTCACACATTGATAACAGGGACCTGTCAAAGTCTTTGTTGGTCTAATTCACAAACAAAGCTCCTCTGTTCTCATCAGGTGTGAGACGCCTGGGGACCAAATCCAGGGCTGCACTATAAGTTTTAGAAAGTTGAAATCTTAGACCTCCTCCTCTGACAAGACAGAGGTTTTGGTTTTTGGACCTGAGCATCTTAGGAATACATTTTTTAGTCTTTCGCCCTCCTTATATTACATTAATTTGGCCTCCAGTTAGGACATGTCTTTTATCCCCACTAAAAATGTTGCTAGAACTGCCTTCTTCCACCTGCGTAATATCACTAAAATTAGAAACATCTCGTATAAAAATGATGCAGAAAAACTGGTTCATACATTTGTCACGTCTAGACTGGACTATTGCAATGGTTTATTATCTGGGTGTCCAAATATTTCTTTAAAACGTCTTCAGTTGATCCAAAATGCTGCTGCCAGACTCTTAACTGGAGTTAGTAGGAGAGATCATCTCTCCAGTTTTAGATTCTCTCCATTGACTCCCTGTCAAATCCAGAATGCCTTTGTGCTTGTTCAAGATGAGAGTTCTGCATTGGATTTAAATTCAAAGCAGTCTGCTCCTCAGATGCTCCTCAGATAAATAATGTTAACTTATTTTTCATATATATTATTTTTTCTTTGCAGTGACCTGAGATGACTTCTGTTGTGACTTAGCACTATATAAATAAACTAAATTTGATTAAACTGAAGGAAAAAATGCTGCTATATTCTGGCACAGCTGTCCTCAAAGCTGCATGTAGCACAGTCAAACATCAAATGCGAGTGGCCTCTCTCAGTTTGAAAAAGAAAGAAAGGAGAAAGGGTAAAATTTGCAAATATGCTAAAAAGAGATGGATGGAGCAGAGAAACTAAAAGAAAAAAAGTTGGGTTAAAAAAAAGCAAAAGTTAGTGCAAGATGCATCCAAATTAGAGGATGACATTTTTTCAGGAGTCCTGCGGTGACGGAATTCCCACAGGATTCCAGCAGGACAGGAGTCAACTTCATTACAACACAGAATTGGGATGGTACAGGACAAAAAGTTAACAGGACCAAAAAGGAGTGGGAACCAACCAATAGGACAAAAAAGAAAAAAAAAAGAAAAAAACTTTGGACAGGTGCTGCTATTTTGTAGTTTTCTTTCAATAAGCCTCCACTTTGGAATACCTGACTTGCAGTCTGTAATGTGTTAAACACAAAATTAAATAAAAAGGAATGGGTAGAAGATTAAACCATTTTTTTAAACAATATCTTTAATTTTTATTTTATTTTACAGAACAAGCAAGTGATAATAGTACAATTAACATTATTTTTCATTAAACAACATAATCCCCAAAGTAAACAAATGTTTTTAAAAAATTAATTAAAGGAAAAAAAAGAAAAAAAATTAATATAAAAATGAAATAACAGCATATATAATAAAATAAGATAAGGTAAAGCTCAGCTCCAAGCATCTTTTCTGAATTACTTTCCCTTAAAATGTCTCAGAAATTCAGTTAACGGTGACCATATTTCTTCAAAATCTAATCCTTTACCTCTGACAATATAAGTAAGTCGTTCCAGTACAATACAAGATGCCATCTCCTTCACCCACATATGATTTGAGGGTATATCCATTTTCTTCCAGTACAAAGATATCAACCCCATGGCCTGCAGGACTCCAAAGGCAATCAATTTTAATTGTCTGGAAATAAAAACAGTCTTCTGGGTACAGGTAGTCCTCGACTTACGACGGAGATCCGTTCCTACGTGGCGTGGTAAACCGAATTTCAACACCAGTCAAAATATACGTACACACTGCACCATATGCATGCATGTACAGTACAGTATCAGAAGCTTCAATATATTCAAAACAGTGCAGCAAGGATTTTATTGAGAGCTCGTAAATTTGAACATATTACACCCATTCTCCATAACCTCCATTGGCTTCCTGTCACCTACAGAATTCAGTACAAAACTGCTCTCATTACACACCAATGCTTACACGGAACTTCACCAGATTATCTAAAGGACATTCTTGCACCATATTCATCCACCCGGTCTCTACGATCACAGAACAGTAATCTCCTTCACATTCCACGAACCAAATTAAGGACCATGGGAGACCGCGCATTCTGTGTGGCTGCCCCCCGCCTATGGAACTCCCTCCCTGACTACCTGAGAGCTCCACAGTCACTGGTTGACTTTAAACAAGGCTTAAAGACCTTTCTTTTTAAGCGAGCCTACTCTGCCTCCGCATGATTTTATCTTAGATCTTAGTTGATATTATCTTTATTTTTAATTGATTTTATTATTGATTTTTGTTGTTTTATCATTGATTTTACTTGATTGTATCACTTGTTTTTATTTGATCTTTGATTTTAGTTGCACTTTGTAGCACTTTGAGATTGTTATTAATGAAAAGTGCATTATAAATTAATTATTATTATTATTACCAAACACTTAGCCTATCCTTACACAGTACCCTAAATAATTATCAAAAAACACATACAGTTGGGAGCCATAATGAAGGGAAAAAAGAGTTATGGCCTACTTCCTCTGTTCATCGGCCATATTCTCCATTCATTTATGACGTAAAACCGCCGTCCAGCTCGATCCATCCTCCGTATTCTCTATTTGTTTACGACGTAAAACTACGTTCATAGTACAGTTTTGTTTTGTTTTTTGAATGTCCAAAGGACCAGACTTAGCTTTTTTAGAGAGTACAGTGCACAATTCCTCCACCGCTATGTTTACTACGTAAAACCAGAAACTGCGTAACTCGGCTTTTCAAAATAAAATTTAAAAAAAAAATTTTTTTATGGGAGATACGCAGTAACCACGAAACGTCGTAACTCGAGACCGTCGTAACCCGAGGACACCTGTATATACCTAACATACCTTACTGTGGTGGAGGGGTTTGAGTGTCCCAATGATCCTAGGAGCTATGCTGCCAGGGGCTTCATGCCCCTAGTAGGGTCACCTAAGGCAGACAGGTCCTAGGTGAGGGACCAGACAAAGTGCAACCCAAAGACCCCTTATGATGAGTCAAACAAATGGATTCAATGTTCCCTCCCTCGGACGTGGGTCACTGGGGCCCTACTCTGTTGCCAGGCCTGGAGGTTGGACATGCTGGCAAGCGCCTGGTGGGCAGGTTTTTACCCATGGAGCCTGGCCGGGCACAGCCCGAAGAGGAGATGTGGGTCCCCCTTCCCATGGGCTCACCACCTGTGGGAGGGGCCAAAGGGGTTGGGTGCAATGTGGGATGGGTGGTGGCCGAGGGCGGGGACCCTGGCGGTCTGATCCTCGGCTACAGAAGCTGGCTATTGGGACGTGGAATGTCACCTCTCTGGTGGGGAAGGAGCCTGAGCTAGTGTGTGAGGTTGAGAGGTTCCGGCTAGAAATAGTCTGACTCACCTCAACGCATGGCTCTGGCTCTGGAACCAGTTTCCTTGAGAGGGGTTGGACACTCTTCCACTCTGGAGTTGCCCCTGGTGAGAGGCGTCGAGCAGGAGTGGGCATGCTTGTTGCCCCCCACCTTGCTGCCTGTACGTGGGAGTTCACACAAGTGAACGAGAGGGTAGCCTCCCTCCGCATACGTCTGGAGGGATGGGTTCTGACTGTTGTTTCTTCCTATACGGCGCCAAACGGCAGCTCAGATTACCCACCCGGTTTGGAGTCCTTGGAGGGGGTAATGGAGGGTGGGACTCCTGGGGACTCCCTTGTTCTACTGGGGGACTTCAACGCTCACGTGGGCAATGACAGTAAGACCTGGAGGGGTGTGGTTTGGAGGAACGCCCCCCGATCTGAACCCGAGTGCTGTTCTGTTATTGGAATTTTGTGCTCATCATGAATTGTCCATAACGAACACCATGTTCAAGCATAAGGGTGTCCATATGTGCTCTTGGCACTAGGACACCCTAGGTCGCAGTTCAATGATTGACTTTGTTGTCGTCTCATCTGATCTGCGGCCGCATGTCTTGGACACTCGGGTGAAGGGAGGGGCGGAGCTGTCAACTGACCACTACCTGGTGGTGAGTTGGCTCCAATGGTGGGGGAGGATGCCGGTCAGACCTGGCAGACCCAAACCTATTGTGAGAGTTTGCTGGGAATGTCTGGCAGAGTCTCCCGTAAGACGGAGCTTTAACTCCCACCTCCAGGATAGCTTTGAACACGCTCCGAGGGAGTCGGGGGACATTGAGTCCGAGTGGGCCATGTTTCACGCCTCTATTGTCGAGGCGGCTTACCGGAACTATGGCCGCAAGGTTGTTGGTGCCTGTCGTGGTGGCAATCCTCGAACCCGCTGGTGGACATCAGCGGTAAGGGATGCTGTCAGGCTGAAGAAGCATGTCTAGGCTGAAGAAGGGGTCCTATTGGGCCTTTTTGGCCTGTGGGACCTCGGAAGTAGCTGATGGGTACCGGCAGTCCAAACGGCATGCAACCCGGGTGGTTTCTGAGGCAAAAACTCGAGCATGGGAGGAGTTCGGAGAGGCCATGGAGAATGAATTCCGTACAGCTTCGAGGCGATTCTGGTCCACTATCCGACGTCTCAGTGGGAGAAAGCAGTATGCCAACACCATTTATAATGGGGGTGGCACGCTACTGATATCAACTCGGGATGTAGTGAGTTGGTGGGCAGAATACTTCGAAGACCTCCTCAATCCCACTGGCACATCTTCCACTGAGGAAGCAAAGCCCGAGGACTTTTGTTTGGGCTCTCCAATCTCTGGTGCTGAGGTCACCTAGGTGGTTAAAAAACTCCTCGGTGGCAGGGCCCCAGGGGTAGATGAGATTCGCCTGGAGTTCCTTAGGGCTCTGGATGTTGTGGGGTTGTGTTGGCTTATGTGACTCTACAATATTGCATGGACATCAGGGGCAGTTCCCTTGGATTGGCAGACTGGGGTGGTGGTTCCCCTATTCAAAAAAGGGGGAGGCAGAGTGTGTTCCAACTATAGAGGGATCACACTCTTAAGCCTCCCTGGTAAGGTCTATTCAGGGGTTCTGGAGAGGAGGGTCCATCGGATAGTTGAACCTCAGATTCAAGGGGAGCAATGTGGTTTTCGTCCTGGTCGTGGAACACTGGACCGGCTCTACACCCTCAGCAGGGTCCTAGAGGGTGCGTGGGAGTTTGCCCAACCGGTTTACATGTGCTTTGTGGACTTGGAGAAGCATTCGACCGTGTCCCTCGGGGGGCCCTATGGGAGGTACTCCGGGAGTATGGGGTAACAGGCACTTTGATACAGGCTGTTAGGTCCCTGCACGACCAGTGTCAGAGCTTGGTCCGCATTGCCGGTAGTAAGTCAGGCTTGTTTCCAGTGAGAGTTGGACTTCACCAAGGTTGCCCTTTGTCACCGATTCTGTTCATAACTTTTATGGACAGAATTTCTAGATGCAGCCAAGGTGTTGAGGGGATCCATTTTGGTGGCCTTAGGATTGCTTCTTTGTTTTTTGCAGATGATATGGTCCTATTGGTTTCATCGGGTCGTGATCTACAGCTTTCACTGGAGCGGTTTGCAGTCGAGTGTGACGCGGCCGGGATGAGGATCAGTTCCTCCAAATCCGAGGCCATGGTCTTGAGCCGTAAAAGGGTAGAGTGCCCACTCCGGGATGGGGAGGAGGTCCTGCCCCAAGTGGAGGAGTTTAAGTATCTCCGGGTCTTGTTCACGAATAAGGGGAAACTGGAGCATGAGATTGATTGGCGGATAGGTGCAACGTCGTAAGGGAAGCGGGCGCAGTACTGGTCTGTTGTGGTGAAGAGAGAGCTGAGTTTCCGGTTCCGGTTCTGTGAGGTGCGGAGGTGTTATGAGCTGCTGCTGAGGAAAACTTTAAACCTGTGCGTGAGTATGACTATAAATCATTGGTAAGTCCATATTTATTTAAATACATTTATATAATTAAATGTAAGGTCATAAAAAAAGGGATACTAAAATTTAATAACGATTTATTTTTTCGCTGAACAAAGCTGGACGGGGAAACTTTGAAGAGCCTAGAATTGTTTGTTGACGATTATTTTGAAAAGCTAGTCATGAGCAAAACCAGTACATCCGGCGCTGCTAGCGAGTCAGCTAATGCCCCGTTAGCTAAACGACACCGAGAGGGTAGCTCAGATAGCTCGACAGAAACGTCCGCGGACAATTCAGGCTTCACGGCTATATTGGAATCAATAGACAAGAAGTTGTCTAGCTTAGACGCCCGGCTGGCTTTGGTAGAGGTGTTACACAAAGAATTCCAGAGTTTGAGAGAATCGCTCGAGTTCAGTCAACACCAGGTAGCATCTCTAGCTAAAGAAAATACGGAGTTGAAGGGGACCGTGAGACAAATAACAGACCAGATTACGCAGCTTTCTGGCGATAATAAGAAAATGAAAGAGTCATTGTTAGATATCCAAGCTAGAAGCATGCGGGAAAATCTAGTTTTTTCTGGAATTCCGGAGAAAACGGAGGAGGATCCGGAGGCCTCGGTCCGGGCCTTTATTCAGAACCAGCTAAAGTTGCCGAGTGACACTGTCAAATCGATCACTTTTCATCGAGTTCACCGCCTGGGAGGTAAAAAACCTGAGAATACTACTAGGCCACGGCCAATAATAGCTAAATTTGAACATTTCAAGCAAAAAGAACAGGTTAAAAGCCGAGGTAGGGAACTTCGTAACACACATTTCAGTATGAACGATCAATTTCCTGTAGAAATTCTGAATAGACGGCGCATTTTATTCCCAATAAGAAAGAAAAATATTAGCGAAGGAAGAAGAGCTAACATCTCGGTGGATAAACTCTACATAAACGGTCAGCTGTTTAGAGATCCAGAGGCTACTCCTTGGCTGTATTAGCCATATAATCAAGGTAAGAATTATTTCGGTTGCTAATATTAATTGATATTATTAAATATAGTATTTATTAATATTACTTACCAGCTATATTTATTTTCTTCAGCACAGCTCGGTTGGTGGGGTCACACAGATCGTGGTGGTACACAAGGTGTGATGGCACTTGATGTGGTAGGAGGGTTCTTTTGTTATTTTTTCTTATCTGAGTTATGTTTTCATGTATATCATCTCTCTTTGTTTTCCTGTCTATATTTTTCTAAATTAACAATTGTCAGAGCACAAGCACAGGGGTTCACATTCATCTTTATATATCCATACATTTACTTCATAAATGAAAACTTCCCTGATTCAATATATAATTAACCTTTAAGGAATATGTTTTTGTCTGGATCTATTATTATCTTTTGTATTTGTGACAATGGGTGTGGTTTAGCTATATTATCATTAGCACAGGTATGGGTACCTTAGGGTTTGTCACATGGAACATTAATGGAGCCGGTAGCCAATCTAAAAAATATAGAATTTTTAACCAGATTAAAAGATTAAAGGCAGATGTTGTATTACTCCAAGAAATTCACAAATTAGCCTCAACTTTGGATGAGCTGAAAACTCCTGAGTTTCCTAATGTATTCTCAGCCTGCTATAATTCAAGACAAAGAGGGGTAGCAATTTTGATACATAAAAATGTTAACTTCACAGTATTAGATCAGGTAATAGACCCGAACGGTAGATATATAATGTTAAAGTTATCAATATTCAACCAAAATTATTGTATTGTTAGCATATATGGGCCGAATGTAGACGACGCAGCTTTTTTTCATGATTTTTTTTTTCACTCTATCAAATCACACAGATTCATCACTGGTGATGGGAGGTGATCTCAACTTTGGTTTAGATGACAAAATAGACAGACTGAATGCAGTAGGAACTCAACGCAGTTGGCAATCTATAAATATATTTAAACAGTATATGAATGATTATGGGCTCTGCGATGCATGGCGTGCTTTTCACCCTAATAGCAAAGAATATTCTTTCTTTTCACATGTGCATCACTCATATTCTCGTATTGATTATTTCATAGTAAGCAATTCATTGCTGAACAACATTTCAGACACTAAAATACACCCTATTGCTGTCAGCGATCATGCGCCAGTTACTCTAAATTTAGATAATAAAAAAGAAACAACAAAAAATATAAATTGGAGATTAAATACATCACTACTTCAAGAAGAAGAATTTTTGCAATACTTTAAAAAAGAATGGGCATCGTACTTAGAGATTAATGAATTGCCAGGAACATCAGCAAGTACGCTTTGGGAGGCTGGGAAAGCAGTCATGAGAGGTAAAATAATATCCTATTCAACAAATAAAAAGAAAAAAGAAAATAAACGTATTGAGGAATTAGAGAAATCCATTAAACTATTACAAGGTCTACAAGGAGAGGAAACACAGCAAAAGCTACGCAAATTAAAATTAGAACTAAATGAATATATTGATAAGAAAAATAAATTCTTGATACAAAGACTTAGATTAGATAATTTTGAATACGGTAATAAATCAGGGAGCTTTTTAGCTAATCAACTCAAATTAAATAAAGAAAAAACATCTATATATGGTATTAAAGATAAAAATGGAAATATAATTCATGATGAGGGAAAAATAAACAATGTTTTTAAAGATTTCTATAAAACTCTATACACTCCACAAATAAATCCATCTAATGAGGATATTAATGAATTCTTGGAGAAAGTAACACTTCCAAAACTAGATATTAGTCAATCATCAAAACTAGACTCACCATTAACATCAGATGAGCTCCATGAAGCAATTAAAAGCATGCCTAATAAGAAATCTCCAGGTCCTGATGGCTATCCAGTGGAATTCTATAAAGAATTCTGGGATATACTGGAACCGATATTCTATAGAGTGCTACTTGAGTCAGAAGGAAATGGCAGGCTACCAACACATATGAATTCAGCCAATATTAGTCTCTTATTAAAATCAGGCAAAGACCCAGTATTACCTACCAGTTATCGTCCAATCTCTCTTATTAATGTTGATGTTAAAATAATTTGTAAAGTCTTATCAAAAAGACTAGAGAAGATAACTCCTGTTATTATACATCCAGACCAAACCGGATTCATAAAAGGAAGACACTCGAACACAAACACTCGCAGATTATATAATGTAATAGAGTATTCGTATTTTAAAAATATTGAAACAGCTATTTTTTCTTTAGATGCTGAAAAAGCTTTCGATAGAGTGAATTGGAATTTCTTATTTGCTACCTTAAATAAATTTGGTTTTGGGAATTACTTCATTAACTGGTTAAAAATATTATATAGTTCACCAACAGCGTGCGTCAGGACAAATAATCAATTATCTTCAAGCTTCTGTTTACAGAGGGGGACCAGGCAAGGTTGCCCACTTTCACCAGCATTATTTGCTATTTTTATTGAACCTTTAGCAGCAGCAATAAGGCAAAGTGCTGATATTAAAGGCATAAAGGGTAGAAACACAGAACATAAAATTAGTCTCTATGCTGACGATGTTTTGCTTTTTCTTGAGAACTCAGGAAACTCAATATCCAATGTTATCAAGTTAATAAACTCATTTTCAAAAGTTTCTGATTATTCTATAAACTGGACAAAATCTACAGTTCTTCCAATAAATTGTGTGTTTAATAATTCTCTTAATGAAAGACTACAATCAGGTAACATTAAATATTTAGGTGTTAATATCTCTCCTAAATTGGAGGATTTAATAAAATTAAATCATATCCCACTATTAAAGAAAATTGAAGACGATCTTACTAGATGGAGATCTCTACCCATATCACTTATGGGAAGAGTTGCCTCAGTAAAAATGATGGTGCTGCCGAGAATAAATTATTTATTCTCAATGATTCCAAATAAACCTTCAACTGAATGGTTTAAGTCCCTGGACTCTTCTATATCTAAATTCCTTTGGAAAAATAAAACTCCACGTATTAGTTTAAAAACATTACAGAAAACTAAAGATACCGGAGGATTAGAACTTCCAAACTTTTATTACTACTATTTAGCCAACAGGTTACAATATATATCAAAGTGGTTAAAACCGAATGCACTAGATGAAACTTGGATAGATATAGAACAAACTTTATGTAATAATATTAGGATTTCAGATCTACCATTTATCAGTACAGATTTAAAAAGACATGTCTGCTTTAAGAGCATCAATATTAGCTCATCTCTGACAGCATGGTGGGAGTATCTGAAAATGACAAAGTCTTCACTACTCCCATGTAGACATACACCTCTCTGGAACAATCCTGACATTCAACAAGAAAATAATATGTTAAATTTCCCAGGTTGGAGAATGAAAGGTATTGAATGTCTGGAACACATATTTGAGGGTATAGACTTTATTCCATTTAATAAATTAATAATACAATATGACATTGATAATAAATATTTCCTACAATACCAACAAATTAAGTCAATTGTAAAAAAGAAATTTAAGCTTAATAAAACATTGTTGGAAACACCAACATGTGTGTTAGAGTTTATTAATTTTCAACCACCCAAATTATTATCTAAAATATACAAAAAATTGTCTAGAATCAATGACTCGATAGCACTACCTGTTGAAAAATGGGAGTCAGATTTATCAATTAACTTTGAACAAAAAATTTGGTCTCAAGTATGTTCAAATACTTTTAAATTGACTAGAATCTCCAATTTACAATTAATACAATATAAGGTTCTCTATAGAGTACATTATACAGGTCAGCGAATGTTTAAGATGGGCTTTACACCATCTAACAAGTGCTCACAGTGCATAAGTAATACACCTGATGATTATATTCACGCGCTCTGGTTCTGTCCACCCGTTCAGAGGTTCTGGGTACAGGTATGTGAAGACTTGTCTAAATGTTTGAAATTTAATATCCCACTCTCTCCATCTGTTTGCTTATTGGGTATCTTTGAAGATGTTATACTAGAAAAAAATACATCCTATATGCTTTTCACTGCCTTATGCATCGCAAAGAAAACCATACTCGTAAATTGGAAAAATAAAAATAATCTTAGCATTAATCAGTATAAAAATCTTCTGTTAGATCATATTAGTCTTGAAACAGCATCTGCCGACACATTGGATCAATCTATTTGGCATTCTTTGATCGGCTCCGTTACGTAGTGAGGGTGGGGGGTCTGGGATGTGGCCTTGTGGGGCATTGGGACTGGAGGGGGGGAGGTTGGGGTTTGGGGCACCGGGGGGTTGGGGCTGCTTGGGCGGGGAGGACCTTGTCTTCGACCTGGGGAGGACCGGGGGGGTTCTGGGGGATATCTGCTAGGGGCGGCATGCGGGCTCTCGGGTGGTCGGTGGCGGCGGTCATGGGTCGCCGGTCGGTGACCCGGCTGTGCTGGGGTGGTTTCGGGGCGGGTGCCGGGAGCTTGGGACTCTGGGGGCGTGTCGTCCCCGGGCTTGGGCCTGGTGGGGGTCGGGGGTCTTGAGCTCTGGCGGGCGGGTCGCCGGGCTATGGGCTGGCTGGCGCTCTGGTGCCCGGCTCTGGCCGGGGGCCCTCGGCTCGCTGGTGGGTTGGGGTTCATATGCTGGGGGGTGGGTGTCTGGGGGCGTGACTGGTGGCCAATGGGAGGGGGCGGGCAAACCCAGCCTGGGTGTCTAATGTGTTATGTGTTCTGAAAGTGGTTAATATGAAGGGTGGGTGTAGTATTTCTTCTGGGGTGGGGATTAGGTGGATGTCCTTGATGATAGCCTTGGACTATGCTTGGCCGGTGTGCGGGCCCTGGTTGGGGCCTGTTCTTGGTGCTTCCTGGCTCTGTCGGCGGTTGGGCGGGCGCTCTTGGCCGTGTCGTCCATGTTGGACTTTGTGTCTTCTTGGACGGCGGGCTAACTGCGGTTCGCAGGGGTCGTGGCGGCCCTGGTGGGTGTGGGCTGTTGGTTCTGCTGTTGGCGGCCCTCGGGGCCGTGTCCCTCTCTGGTCTTGGCTCAATGGCCTGGCGGTCGGAGAGGTGTTTCTTTCACCTCGCTCCTTGGGTGGACCTTGGCGAACTGGGGGGGGGGGGTACGCAGGGTCAGCGGGGGAGCTGACTCGCTGTGGGAGCACTATTCCTGCAGACATTTTCTCCCCATCCCTCACCGCACACCTCCGCCCTCTTCATCTTAAATTAATACATGTAGGGAATTTGAGTCTCGGGTGTGCTGCAATGGTTTTACATCTCTGTTGTTCAGAGCACCTGGGACTCAATTTTATATACACTTTAGACATTCATTCATAAAACATATTCATAAAAGTCACATATAGGGAATGGAGTGAGCACATGGCGATGGGTGGCGGGATGACATCAATCTCGCCCCCATGCCTGTGCTCACTCAACATTATGCATTTAGACATTAAGGGCCTGGGTTAGAGTTGGAGTGGAGGGGAAACTGGTACAATGCTAGCCTTTGCTCCTTCTCTTTCCCTTTTAAGTACACTATACAACAACACTCACCAACAGTACATTTGGGGACGGGGGTGTGTGTGTCGGGGTCTTGATTTGTTAATTTCAATTTTATTTATTTATGTATTCATTTATATATATATATGTATATATATGTATATATATATATATATATATGTATATGTATATATATATATATATATATATATATGTGTGTGTATGTGTATGTATATGTGTATATGTAATTTATTTATTTTTCTCTTACCCCCCTGGTTGCCTGGCGGACATTCTGGGGGTGGGCCGTCAGGGGTTGTGCTGGGGTGTGGGGGGTTCGGGGCCTGTGGGTTCGCCGTGGGCGGGGCTGGCGGTGCGCTGCCCCTGGGGCTGCTTGGGCTCGGGTGTCCTGTCCTGTCGGCAGGGCGGGGGGTGAGCCGGATCTTGGATGTCTACTGCTCTCCACCCCAGAATGAATGGGCCTACCTCCTGGGTTTGGATGTGGGCTGCCCCATGTAGGGAGCAGGTACATGTCTTGGACCTAGGGGGTATAGAGTGTGCATCGGGATTATGAATGGAACGTGTTGTTATTGTTTGTCTTTCTGTGAGTGAGGGTGAGGATGAGGGTGGGTCTGAATGAGTGTGTCTGTGTATGAATGTTTAAGTGTCAGGCTGGGACTTGGACTGCCCCCTCTCTGATACATCTGAGGCTACTTAGTGTCGCGCTCCTGGCGCGTGGCCTCCTGGTGGGTGTTCCTCTGCCTGCGGGCGTGCTTGGGGCCCTCAATATCTGGGGCTGGGCGCTTGGGTGTTTGTCGGCTCGGCCTGGTGGGGCTCGTGTCCTCTGGTCCTGTCGGGTCTGGGCCTGAGGGATGGGCGTCCCCGGTGCCCAGGCCTCGGTGACCGGCCCTGGGGCTACGTCGGTGCAGGGGGCTCCGTAAGGGGCCTGTGTATTTGTCGCAGTTGACCCCGGGGGGTCATTGTGTGTGGTCGCTGGTGGGGTTCGCCCGGTTCTTCCCCTTGGTCGGATCTGGGGAGTGGACGAGTGGCTCGTCCTGTTCGGGTGGTCCTTGGGACTCTGGGCTCGGGGTCCTTCCTGGGGTCTTGGGCTCTGATCGCCCCTTCGTCTGTCTCGGGCTTTGGGGGGACGGGTCTCTGATGCTTCACAGTCGCTACTAAATGTTCTATTGGAGGAACCTTATTCACTTATGCATGCTCACAACCACACACAAATGGATGCAGGGATGTATATGTAGATATATGCAGATATGTAGATGGGTATATGAATGAATATAAATGTATATGTATGTATACTGTATATATATTTGTAGGTATGGGTATGTGTTTTTATAGAAATCTTCTGCAGGGTCATGAATATTATCAGTCTTTATGCATGTATGTTTCGTTGCTGTGTTCTGTCATGTGCTTTGCAGGATTGTGGACGGAGGTTCGGTGTGTTTGCCTTGTGCTCTTTTTGTGGATAATTGTTGTTTTGTTGTCTTACTCT
>JBBPBX010040723.1:0-17678 GCA_038048925.1 Garcialebias charrua
GATTCTGTTCATAACTTTTATGGACAGAATTTCTAGGCGCAGCCAAGGTGTTGAGAGGATCCGTTTTGGTGGCCTTAGAATCGCTTCTCTGTTTTTTGCAGATGATGTGGTCCTATTGGCTTCATCAGATCGTGATCTACAGCTTTCGCTGGAGCGGTTTGCAGCCGAGTGTGATGCGGCCGGGATGAGGATCAGTTCCTCCAAATCCGAGGCCATGGTCTTGAGCCGGAAAAGGGTAGCATGCCCTCTCCGGGTCGGGGAGGAGGTCCTGCCCCAAGTGGAGGAGTTTAAGTATCTCGGGGTCTTGTTCACGAATGAGGGAAAACTGGAGCGTGAGATCGATAGGCGGATAGGTGCAGCGTCCGCAGTGAAGCGGGCGCTGTACCGGTCTGTCGTGGTGAAGAGAGAGCTGAGTCGAAAGGCAAAGCTCTCAATTTACCGATCGATCTACGTTCCCACCCTCATCTATGGTCATGAGCTTTGGGTTGTGACCGAAAGAACGAGATCTCGGATACAAGCGGCTGAAATGAGTTTTCTCCGCAGGGTGTCTGGACTCTCCCTTAGAGATAGGGTGAGAAGCTCAGTCATCCGGGAGGGACTCGGAGTAGAGCCGCTGCTTCTCCACATCGAGAGGAGCCAGTTGAGGTGGCTCGGGCATCTGGTTAGGATGCCTCCTGGACGCCTCCCTGGTGAGGTGTTCCGGGCATGTCCCACCGGGAGGAGACCCAGAGGAAGACCCAGGACGCGCTGGAGGGACTATGTTTCTCGGCTGGCCTGGGAACGCCTTGGGATTCCCCCAGAGGAGCTGCTCCAAGTGGCTGGGGAGAGGGAAGTCTGGGCCTCCCTACTTAAGCTGCTACCCCCGCGACCCGACCCCGGATAAGCGGACGAAAATGGATGGATAGATGGATGATTTTTATTTTATTTTATATTGATTTGGTTTTGATTCAGTTCAATTCAGTTTTTTATTTATATATAGCACCAAATCACAACAAAGTTGTCTCAGGGCACTATACAGGAACATTCACTTACATAGAAAAGCCAATTTGTAAACTTTTCTATCTAAGGAGGCAGCAGACAAGTTGAATCTTCACTTTGTCGCAGTCTCTCATCCTGAGCAAGCACAGTGGCAACAGTGGAAAGGAAAAACTCTTTTTTAAAAAGAAGAAACCTCCAGCAGAACCAGGCTCAGGACAGGCAGCCATCTGCTTTGACCGGCTGGGTTTGAGAGGACAGGAAGGAGAGACAAACAAACACAGAATGGCAGGTCCAGATGTAGGTGCAGGTGCAACAAAAACACATATCAAGAATAAAAACAATAATTATAAATACAAAACAGGTTGAGCAGAGTAAGTAAAAACAGTAGCAGAGTTTTAAAAAATGTGGTCAGTTTGTCCTCCAGCTGTCTAAGCCTATGGTAGCATAACTAAGGGATAGCTCAGGAAACCCAAGCCGACCCTAACCATAGGATTTGGCAAAAAGGAAAGTTTAGCCTTAAAACTGGACAATGTGTCAGCCTCACAGACAGAAACTAAAAGTTATGCTCCATAACTCATGTTCCCTGAAGGAAGGGAACGAGGTGCAACATAATTGCTATGGGAAATTGCGCCCCCGCGCAATTACCTGAAGGAATACATTCACGTCTTTACGGCAGGGGTGTCAGCGTCACGCCAGAGTCCCCTCCCTCTGGGTATTTAAGCCGCTGACACCCATCCATCATTCTCCAAAATGCACTTCACTGAGCTTTCATCACTGAAAAAGGCCAGCTATGTTGCACCTCGTACCCTTCCTTCAGGGAACATGAGTTATGGTGCACAACTTTCAGTTCCCTTATCAATCATGTCACTCGGTGCAACATAATTGCTATGGGAACGTAATTCATTCACGCCCTTGAAATGCTCCGAAAAATGCATGTGAGAACATCTGCCTCAATACGGCAGGCATCTCCCAGCTGCTCTCTTCAAGGTATGCAGAGAGCACAGTCCGGGAAGAAAAAATGCCTCATGTAGAAACATCAGCTTGATGTTACCACCGGGCACATAGATGAAACACCAACTAGAGACAGCATAAGCGTGCTCCACTAGTGTGATTACCCATCATCTCCTTTTTTTCTCCTCTGGAAATCCTGAGAAACAGGAGGAAAAGAGCAAGGGACCCATTACGCCACTAGTAATTAGATGGCAATGTGGAGGTAGAAAACCCAGGTCAAGCACAGGGTAACCTCCCAAGTCCCAGGGGAAAATTTTCATATATACAAGGGGCACGACTGACAAGTGGAGCCCATCCTGATGTCGGAGACCCGTTAAAGGAGAGGGGAACCCCTCCATTGAACATCTCCTAAGCAAACATAAACACCAAGGGACACCCTTGTGTATGTTGTTGCTGTTCGTTTTGGGATAAAGCAATCAAAGCCTTAGGCCCTCAGCCAGTTCCCTTCAAAGGCCAGGCTTAAAGCCGCCACAACTCTGGACGTGGGTGTAGAAGCTGCCCACGTGCCTGAGTCAGCAGGTCCCTGTGAGGAGGCAATTGCCATGGTATCCCTGATAACATTGAGATCAACTCTGGGAACCATGGTTTCTGCGGCCACCTGGGGGCTATCAGGATCAGGGAGAAGGCTCCCTGACGTACACGTTCCAGTGTCACCTCAATCAGAGGGACAGATGGAAAAGCATAGTACAGCACCCCTGCTGGACATTCATGTGCCAGAGCATCTGTTCCGGTGCATCTGTTTCCTTCAAAGAGAAGTAAAGGTCACACTGTGAGCTAGCTCTGCAATCGAATAAGTCCACTGAGGCTCTCCCAAATCGTGACCAGACCTGCTCCACAACTCGTGGGTTCAGACTCCATTCTGACGCCAAGAGAGGCCCTCTCGAGAGGGCATCCGCTCCGTAATTTAGTTCACCGGGAACATGAGTCACCCTGAGCGACAAGATTCTCGGAGCACACCACTTGAGCATCTTCTGCGTCAGTCCGAGGAGGGCCCGGGACCTTATCCCCCCCTCTCTGTTGATGAAGGACACTGTGGTCCTGTTATCTGATTTCACCAGGACGTGCTACCCTGCAATCAGACCTTTGCCAAATAAGTATTTTACTGACAGGAATACGGTCAACAATTCCAGGAAGTTGATATGTAATCTCGCTTCCTGTTTATTCCAAAGGCCACAGGCGTTCTGATTTCTGCAGGTCGTCCCCCATCCTGTTTTTGAGGCATCCGTCGTGATGACCACATGAGATGACACCCTACCCAGCGGGACCCGTTCCGTGAAGACAGACAAGTCTCTCCAAGGTCCCAGGGCCCTCAGGCACTCTGAATCTATTCTAACCTTTCCTGCTCGACCAGGCAGGGCGCGTTGTGTCTTTTGGTTTAGCCATACTTGTAGGCCCACATTTTCAGCAATGCGTGTGGCACACAGGGTATGGCTGCCGCGAAGAGGCCTAAAAGGCATTGGCACATTTTCATGGGAACCCGCTGATCCAGTTTAAATTTTGCCAGGCAATGGCGAATCGAGGAAACTCGTTCCTTTGAGAGCCATGCTTTGTACCGGACGGTGTCAATCTGTACTCCCAGAAATACGGTAACCCGTGATGGAGTTAGGTCACTCTTCTGTAGGTTTATGACAAAACCGAGAGACTCCAGGTGAGAGATCACCCTGTAGGAGTGTGACTGGACCTGTATTCTGCTTCCAGCCAGAATCAGGAGGTCATCTAGGTAGTTCATAACCCTGAGTCCTTGATTCCTAGGGGGGTCAGGACTGCGTCCAGACATTTAGTAAATGTACGAGGAGCCGTCTTCAAACCGAAGGGTAAGGCTTGGAATTCATAAGCCTTTCCCTCGAAAGCAAAACGGAGGAATTTTCTGTGTTTCCTCCACACGCCTACATGGAAATAGGTATCTTTCAAATCCATTGTACATGCATAGTCTCCTGGTCTCACAGACTGGAGAACCTGCTGCAGTGTAAGCATCTTGAACTTGAAAGTTTTTATTCTCTTGTTCAGAGTCCTGAGATCCAGGATCAGTCTCAGGGAATTATCCTTTTTGGGCACTAGGAAGTACTTGCTGTGGGGGCCGGAGCGTAGTTTGCGTTTCGGGACCAAACTTATTACTCCCTTTTGCAACATTGTCAATACTTCCTCCCTTAGCACGTGTGCGCACGCAGGGTTAATGTTTGATTGCAGTACCCCTGTGAAGGGGGGCGGTCTCCTGGTGAACTGCAACTTGAGCCCATGACATATAGTCGTCATGACCCATTCGTTTGGTAGACACGCCCTCCAGGCCTGCGCGTGCGCCATGAGCCTGGAAGGCATGTCCAATTGTTGCTCGTCATGTCTGACTGCGGGAGGAGTGGCCTTTGACCTCTCTCGCGCTCTCTCGAGCAGGCTGGTCAGCCCAACAGAAGATATCGCGAGATCTGACCGTCTCAGGCAGAGCTTGTGTATCTTGCTGCGGTTCATAGTTTGACCACGTGGTTTGTGTTTTATGAAAGTGGGACTCGAGTCAAGAACCAGGGTAGTCCGTGCTTTGGTACTTTTATTTTCGTACATGCATGAAACAGTGTTTGTTTTGATTACACATACAGTAGGCAAGTCATGTTTAGTGCGCACACACATGTCACCAGCTCCTCGTAGTGTTTTACAAGTGGAGACTGGGCTCAAAAGGTCAGGTTCCCGTACCGCGTGGGCGGGCAAACATGTAAAATTATTAATTCGTCCTGTTTCATCAGGCCTGAATCTGCTTTCCACACAGGGTCATTGAAGAGGCCCTTGGATGATACTAGAAAGTCTCACTTTCGCCAGCAGGTCTCTTCCGTGGAGGGCGACGCATGTCTTCCTTTGGGGGTGCAAAGCTTTTCCTCTGCAGACCCTCGCGGAGGGCTTCCGCCTGTTTGCGTCTTTGTTCCAGCCTGTCCTGGATGCGTTCCAAGGCTCCCACGAAGAGTCCCGTCAGCTCGATCGGGTGCTAGAGGAAGGGGGACCTCTGGTTTTCCAGGAGGTCAGTTAAAGTCAACCAAAGATGGCACTGGGCGACAACCATTTCCGCCATTGCTCTGCCTTGCGTGATGGCTATTGTCCCCATCATGCGGAGCACGAAGTCAGAGGCGCGACGGTTCTCCTCCATGGCCTCCGTTGCGGCTTGTTCGTTTGTCGTTACCTATAGTTCCTGCAGCTTTTCTGCCAGGTACGCCTGCATCATGGTCGAGGCGTTCATCGCACAAGCTGCAAGGCCCTGAGCCTTGTAGCATTTTTCAAGCTGTTTCTCTGAAACGCGGCAGACCCTGCTGGGCAACGCTGGCTTCGCCCCTATAGCTGCGGGGGCCAGATGAGCCGCCAGGGTCTCCTCTATCAGTGGTGCGCTGGCGAGGCCTGCTGCCTCCCTTGCAGCGACATCCAGGAGTCGGGATAGCGGCAACGTCATGGGAGCTCCGGGTTCTGCCCAGGAGCGTATGAGCTCCATGAGGAAGTCCGGGAAAATGGGCATTTTTTGCGACGTCGTCGGCTGCTGCTTTGCATAGAAGTAGTTTCCCGCCACAAGACCCCTTATGATGAGTAATATAAATGGAAACAATGTTCCCTCGCCCGGACGCGGGTCACCGGGGCCCCACTCTGGAGCCAGGCCCGGAGGAGGGGCACGTTGGCGAGCGCCTGGTGGCCGGGCTTTCACCCATGGAGCTCGGCCGGGCACAGCCCGAAGAGGAGACGTGGGTCCCCCTTCCCATAGGCTCACCACCTGTGGGAGGGGCCAAAGGGGTCGGGTGCATTGTGGAATGGGTGGTGGCCGAGGGCGGGGACCCTGGCGGTCTGATCCTCGGCTACAGAAGCTGGCCATTGGGACATGGAATGTCACCTCTCTGGTGGGGAAGGAGCCTGAGCTAGTGTGTGAGGTTGAGAGGTTCCGGCTAGAAATAGTCGGACTCACCTCAACGCATGGCTCTGGCTCTGGAACCAGTTTCCTTGAGAGGGGTTGGACACTCTTCCACTCTGGAGTTGCCCCTGGTGAGAGGCGCCGAGCAGGAGTGGGCATACTTGTTGCCCCCCATCTTCGGTGCCTGTACGTTGGGGTTCACCCCGGTGAACGAGAGGGTAGCCTCCCTTCGCCTACGTGTGGGGGGACGGGCTCTGACTGTTGTTTGTGCCTATGCGCCGAACGGCAGCGCAGATTACCCACCCTTTTTGGAGTCCTTGGAGGGGGTATTGGAGGGTGCGCCTCCTGGGGACTCCCTTGTTCTGCTGGGGGACTTCAACGCTCACGTGGGCAATGACAGTGAGACCTGGAGGGGTGTGGTTGGGAGGAACGGCCCCCCTGATCTGAACCCGAGTGGTGTTCTGTTGTTGGACTTCTGTGCTCGTCATGGATTGTCCATAACGAACACCATGTTCAGGCATAAGGGTGTCCATATGTGCTCTTGGCACCAGGACACCCTAGGTCGTAGTTCAATGATCGACTTTGTTGTCGTCTCATCTGATCTGCGGCCGCATGTCCTGGACACTCGGGTGAAGAGAGGGGCGGAGCTGTCAACTGACCACTACCTGGTGGTGAGTTGGCTCCGATGGTGGGGGAGGATGCCGGTCAGACCTGGCAGACCCAAACGTATTGTGAGGGTCTGCTGGGAACGTCTGGCAGAGTCTCCCGTAAGACGGAGCTTTAACTCCCACCTCCGGGAGAGCTTTGAACACGTTCCGAGGGAGGCGGGGGACATTGAGCCCGAGTGGGCCATGTTTCGCGCCTCTATTGTCGAGGCAGCTTATCGGAGTTGTGGCCGCAAGGTTGTTGGTGCCTGTCGTGGTGGCAACCCTCGAACCCGGTGGTGGACACCGGCGGTGAGGGATGCTGTCAAGCTGAAGAAGGAGTCCTATTGGGCCTTTTTGGCCTGTGGGACCCCGGAAGCAGCAGATAGGTACCGGCAGTCCAAGCGGCATGCGGCTCGGGTGGTTGCTGAGGCAAAAACTCGGGCGTGGGAGGAGTTCGGAGAGGCCATGGAGAATGACTTCCGTACGGCTTCGAGGCGATTCTGGTCCACCATCCGGCGTCTCAGGGGGGGAAAGCGGTACGCGACCAACACCATTTATGGTGGGGATGGCGTGCTGTTGACCTCAACTCGGGATGTTGTGAGTCGGTGGGCGGAATACTTCGAAGACCTCCTCAATCCTACTGGCACGTCTTCCACTGAGGAAGCGGAGCCTGGGGACTTTGGATCGGGCTCTCCAATCTCTGGTGCGGAGGTCGCCGAGGTGGTTAAAAAGCTCCGCGGTGGCAAGGCTCCGGGGGTGGATGAGATTCGTCCTGAGTTCCTTAGGGCTCTGGATGTTGTGGGGTTGTGTTGGCTTACGCGACTCTGCAATATCGCGTGGACATCGGGGGCAGTTCCCTTGGATTGGCAGACTGGGGTGGTGGTTCCCCTATTCAAAAAGGGGGACCGTAGGGTGTGTTCCAACTATAGAGGGATCACACTCTTAAGCCTCCCTGGTAAGGTCTATTCAGGGGTTCTGGAGAGGAGGGTCCGTCGGATAGTCGAACCTCGGATTCAGGAGGAGCAGTGTGGTTTTCGTCCTGGTCGTGGAACACTAGACCAGCTCTACACCCTCAACAGGGTCCTGGAGGGTGCGTGGGAGTTTGCCCAACCAGTTTACATGTGCTTTGTAGACTTGGAAAAGGCATTCGACCGCGTCCCTCGGGGGGTTCTGTGGCGGGTACTCCGGGAGTATGGGGTACCAGGCCCATTGATATGGGCTGTTAGGTCCCTGTACGACCGGTGTCAGAGCTTGGTCCGCATTGCCGGCAGTAAGTCAGGCTCGTTTCCGGTGAGAGTTGGACTCCGCCAAGGTTGCCCTTTGTCACCGATTCTGTTTATAACTTTTATGGACAGAATTTCTAGGCGCAGCCAAGGTGTTGAGAGGATCCGTTTTGGTGGCCTTGGAATCGCTTCTCTGTTTTTTGCAGATGATGTGGTCCTATTGGCTTCATCAGCTCGTGATCTACAGCTTTCACTGGAGCGGTTTGCAGCTGAATGCGATGCGGCCGGGATGAGGATCAGTTCCTCCAAATCCGAGGCCATGGTCTTGAGCCGGAAAAGGGTAGCGTGCCCTCTCCGGGTCGGGGAGGAGGTCCTGCCCCAAGTGGAGGAGTTTAAGTATCTCGGGATCTTGTTCACGAATGAGGGAAAACTGGAGCGTGAGATCGATAGGCGGATAGGTGCAGCGTCCGCAGTGAAGCGGGCGCTGTACCGGTCTGTCGTGGTGAAGAGAGAGCTGAGTCAAAAGGCAAAGCTCTCAATTTACCGATCGATCTACGTTCCCACCCTCATCTATGGTCATGAGCTTTGGGTTATGACCGAAAGAACAAGATCTCGGATACAAGCGGCTGAAATGAGTTTTCTCCGCAGGGTGGCTGGACTCTCCCTTAGAGATAGGGTGAGAAGCTCAGTCATCCGGGAGGGACTCGGAGTAGAGCCGCTGCTTCTCCACATCGAGAGGAGCCAGTTGAGGTGGCTCGGGCATCTGGTTAGGATGCCTCCTGGACGCCTCCCTGGTGAGGTGTTCCGGGCATGTCCCACCGGGAGGAGACCCAGAGGAAGACCCAGGACACGCTGGAGGGACTATGTTTCTCGGCTGGCCTGGGAACGCCTTGGGATTCCCCCAGAGGAGCTGCTCCAAGTGGCTGGGGAGAGGGAAGTCTGGGCCTCCCTACTTAGGCTGCTACCCCCGCGACCCGACCCCGGATAAGCGGAAGAAAATGGATGGATGGATGGATAGTTTCCCGCCAGCCTCGTAACCTGTTGGAGAGGCGTGGGGTCTGGCCATACGGCCTACAGGGCATCCGCTGCCCTATGGCACAGGTCGAACAGAGCAGGGACCGACACGTCCGGTTCCGGTAGAATTTGCGCCAGGTTCTGAGAGAAATCCACACTTTCCCCTCTGCAACCGTACTCGGCGTCCTGGTCAGACACTTCGGGCGTCGAGTCCTCGACGGGAACTGAGGAGTCTAACACGTTCTCATCCCCGACTTGCAAAGGTGGGCACAGACCGCTAGAGAGCGCTAAAGCGCTAATCCGCTTACAGCGGACCTAAATTATTTGTCAGCGTTTTTGTGGTTTGACTAACTTTTATAATTCATAAGCGGATTTGTGCTATTTTTATTTAAAATGCAGTACCGCTAATAACTAATTATCTATCAGTAAAAACGTATTTACAGGCTCTCGCTGACTCTCGTAGCTGCTTTTTCCCCCATTGGTGCAAGTACACCGGGAGCAGAGAGGAGGGAGGGGGAGCAGAGGGGAGAACAGACGCGGATCTACCATGTAGGCAAATGATGCCGTTGCCTGGGGCTCCCAATCAGCAGGGGCCCCGGCCCCGCCGCGCCCCGGCCAGTCACCTACATCCCTAACATTGCTCATGCTTGTTAATGTACATTTAACATAAAAATAATTATAGTTACGATGAAAACGATCATTAAAAACGCAATACAAAAACCGGTCGATTTCTGTATCCCCCTACTAAAAATGGACTATTCCATCTTGACATCTTCCGGGTCAGAGGTGAACTTGGGGGCTAATTCTGTGGCTAGCTGGTTGCGCTCGGTGTGTTCAAAAATCAGGGGAGAACCCCGCTGTATCAAGCTAAATTAACGCGGCCACAGGATTGTATTCTGTGTTTTGTGTCGACCACTCGACGGTGAGTCGTTCGTTTATGTATTTGGGTTCTTTTTATGAAATAGAAATGCGGTGGCGACACACCCATGTATGAGATTTAAAAGTGGTCTTAATGATTAAATGATCATTCTCTTTTTGTTAATTTCCTGGCCGAATAGAATATATATATACGTAAAGTATTAAATAAATCCTTTGATTTTTGTAATTTCATCCTTTTAGGATCATTTTAGTTACTTTTCATTAAATCTGTTGACTGCCTATAGAAATTTTGATAACAGTTTAGTCCTGTGTATAAAGTAATGCTAATTTTTGTTTTGTTTATGACCTTGTTTAGGTCAGGGTTTTTTTCACCCCCTGTTCCCACCCAGGATGGCAAGCAACCGGATCCCCGCAGCTGTGCGGTAGGACTTAAATTGCACCAAACTATTTGTTTTTTTCTGGACATATTACCCTGGATCATGAACTACAAACTACCAGATTATTGATTGATGGACCTTTAATCATCCGGGACTCAAGAACTGATTTAAAATAGGGAAAAAAAGAACTCTTGGGTGTAATCAGGGTCTGTTTTGTTGTGTGTATTTTGTCTATTGGTTATACTCAAAGAAAATGATTTTTATTACAAACAATATTATTATAAATACCTTCCTAAGTCTATACAATACAAACAACTTAAAACTTGCTTCTTGTCTGATGGTGTTTTATTTTAGAATTAGCGGTTTAGAATTTAGCTTCCCCTAATTTTCATAAGACATTAGTGCTTTTGAAATTACGGACCTAAATTAATTAATTAGTGCTTTAGAAATAGCGGAACTAATTTTTGGATTAGCGTTGCCCACCACTGCCGACTTGACCGCTACATTCCAGGTCCACATTCTCGAGCTCTGGCTTGGGAGCGAGCAGCTTTGTGAGGCGTGTAGCCTTCAGCGCCGCGGCCTTCGCCATGGATTTAGCCAACGCGTCCGCACGGCGTTTCCTCACTACCGTCGGCATCCGACAGCAGTGGGAGCAGGAGTCGGGGGATTCCAGTGCTTTTCTTGCGTGCAGAATCCCTAGGCAGACAGGACAGTTCTCGTGAGTGTCCGTCGCCGAGAGTGAGTAGCCGCAGCCGCTGGGGCAGGGGCGCGAGCGAGGGCTCGTCGTCCTGCTGGCTTTCTTCGGAGTCTTTGTCCTCCGTTTTCCCTTCTTGGGAGCCATGTCCGGAGACGAGAAGTAAGGCTGTTCCTAGTTTCCTTTTGTTCGAAGCCGTCCTCCGTCGTCTTGCTTTCGCTGGCTAGCCTGCTAATGGTTAGCAGAGAGTGTTGTGACGCAGTTAGCGCCGTCGAGCGAAGCAGCTGCGGAGAGAGAAGAAAACTTCGAGGTAAGTAGAAAAATGCTGGACTAGCTTTCGCCAGCCCAGCAGTATGCAGGAAAAATTTCTCTGTACGCTCAGCGTAGGGAGCAAGCTCACCTCTGATCGAGCGATGCGACAACAGAGAAGTCCCACGAAGTTCAGGTTTTAAGCGAGATGAAGGGCAATAAGAGAATGATGGATGGGCATCAGCGGCTTAAATACCCAGAGGGAGGGGACTCTGGCGTGACGCTGACGCCCCTGCCATAAAGGCGTGAATGTATTCCTTCCGGTAATCGCGCAGGGGCGCAATTTCCCATAGCAATTATGTTGCACCGAGTGACATGACTGATAAGGGAACAGGAAGTTGGTTCCACAAGAGAGGAGCCTGATAACTGAAAGATCTGCCTATACCATTCTGGTTTTGGAAACTCTAGGAACCACGAGTAAACCTATATCTAGATTATAACCTGTAATACTAAAATCAATTCTTAATAAAAAAAAGCTACATATAAAACTTTCTAAAAAGCTGATATAAAGAAGAGAAACGGGAGAAAAAAGTGTACGTTTCAGTATAATTGCAGTTGAGAGGCTCTCCTCGGCTTCCAGAGTTGGGTCAATACATGGCTCCAGGCTACAAAGTAGAATCCACCTCCTCCTTGTGCTTTCTCAATCTTTCAATCTCTCAATCTGTGCCTATCATCCATGACATCTGATTTACAATTCCACACTTTAACTAGGAAATAAATAAAATTAAAAAAACTGAAAAGGTGATTATTTTTTTTACCATATTCAAGTCACAATTATTATTATTTTTTGTCTTTTGAAAATATTTTTAACTAGCAAAAATAGTCGGACTACTTTCACAGCTGTTTAGGAGTGCATAATGCAGCTACAGTGTGCGCTCTCAGGACATGATCACCTGCAGTGTTCCGTCAGTGAGGACTGAACTTGGAAAAAGGGCTTTCTCCTACTCTGCTCTAGCCTGGTTAAAACCAGACCCTTGTCCTTCACCTGAAGGGAAATGAGAATTGAGCGGAGCTGTGCAGGAAGGCGAGGGCCAGGCTAACTCTGCTCCTGCTTCATGGAATATCTTACAAAAAGATTTGAAGCTCTCAGTCCTGACCTCTCTAACCCCGGAATTACACTGCACGCGGCTCCGCCCCGCTCCGGTCCGCAGGTCGCAGCTGAACGAGTCCAATTCCCACTGCCTCCGCTCCGCTCAGGTCCGCCTGGATGCGCCGCTCCAAGACACGTGCGAGATCGCGCGATAAATCAAGTGATAAATAAGTAAGTCAGAACAAAACAATTCATTCGGTGGAAAGAAGGAGAACAACTGTAGAGAGACTGCTGCCTTGATCTTCTCTCGTAAATGAGCTACATGGTTTGAGCAACAGGAAGTGATGTTTACATTTCAGAATAAAATACTTTTTTATTTATTTATTTTTGTATTGCGTTATTAGGTGTAGTCATAGTCATAAATATAATAGTTTAGTCATAGAATAGTCATAATTGATAGTTTGACAGCATTTTTGTACAAATAAATCCGTATAGAGCTAGGATTAGTCCGCCCGTGGTGATTTTATTTTGTAAATACGGAAGTTGTGCTCGTTCCTTTTCCTGTTGGTGCGACGTAATCTTCAAAAGTTGACTCCGGCACAGCTCCGTCATCCGGCAGAAATAGAAAAATTTCTAATTTTGACGGACTGCCGTCCGCTCTCCGCAGCTCACCGCCGCCGTGCGGAGCCAGTGTAAACTCTGTCATTGATTATAATGGGTGCGTATTTGCTGCGGAGGTCGGACCGGAGCGGGGCGGAACCGTAACGCGTGTGGTGTAATTCCGGGGTTAATGGTTTTAAGAATCTTTTGGAATCCTGGCAAAAACCATTGCAGATATGTTCTTGTTTTTGATTTTGGTGTTTTGCTAGTTTTGATACTTTGCATTTCACTTTCTATTTCTCTCCTATGTTTTTTTCTTTCTGTTGTTTGTTGTTTAAGGAAATTCTACCATTGCTGTTCATCATTCTTTAGTTTGTAGCAGGTCGCTTTTGTAAATGAGCCCTCGAGGCTCAATGAGATTTACCTGACTAAATAAAGGTTGAATGAATGAATGAATATTTGTGTTGTGTTTTTACGTACTAGTTTAAATTTTTGTGGCTGGGAGGAAGTTTTTGTTTTGGATTGCTGCTGTGGTGCACCTGTGATTGGATTGTGTTCTCTGATACCTGCAGACACATCCCTCTCTGCCACATTAGGCACCCATTAGCATTAATGGCTGCTGGTAGGTGGACAGGTGAAGTGCCACTAAAATATTGCTACGTAAACATAGCACATAAATAAATAAGAAGAAGCACTCCGTATTATTAGCAGAACTGTGGTGAGTCATTGAATTTTGTGCATTCCCAGGCTGGGTGGTGATAGATGGCTTCATGTTGTGGGTTTGGGTAATATCTTCCTGTGTGAGAACTAATTTAAAACCGTACAAGAAGAAAAACAATTTTTCAAAGAATACTTTGTAAAGAGTTTGCTACTACTGCACTATTATTTACTATTTGCGCTGCATTGCGAAAGGAAAACAAATGGGAGAGAAAAACTTTCAAACAAAACTCATCTGATTTAATATTTGAATGAATGTGTGAGTTTTGTTTTTGTTAAGCAAATCGAAAGATGTTTGGCTTCATGCATCTTCCTCTAAGAATAACCTGCATCTGTAGGAGGTGAGAAGTTTAACAATTTGAGATGATGTTTGAGCTTAACATCTGTCTGCTCTTTTGTTTTCGAAGCACATAGCTAACATGCATGTGCGCTCACGTAAATTTCACTCGTAGGTTGAACTATTAGGAGGTTTAGCTTCTGACGTTGATTTCTGCAGCCCTGGCTCTTAACAGCTTCAAGCACAGTTTTCCTATCAGACTAACTCCTCCATGTACAGTATGTGTCTCCACACAGAAAAACACAGACCATCAACTGTTTACCCCCCACCCTGAAAGACAGGCGATGTCCTTGAGAGCCAGTGGTAGCTGTAGATGTGCATACTAATCAGACACCCAGCTCACACCTGAATCAGACTCAGAGGTGTAGCTGCAGTTTTGTCTGCTTTCTCATTTGAGGTAGAGGCAGGGCAGCCGGCTCAGGACCCGAAAGTCCCATTCGATCTCCAGCCATTCCCACATGTTGTGGTGTCTCTGAGAAAGACCCAATTCCTAATTGCTCTCTGGGCACCTACATAGCTGCCCACTGCTCCACCTGTATCCCACGTGTGATCGGTTAAATGCAGAGAGCTAATTTTGCCATGCAGTGATGACAACACATGACACTTATCTTCTGTGTGTACCTTTTTTAGGTTTGTGAGTTGATAACACTTAGAGAAAATCTCATTGCGTGAAACACCTCCAAGGTGACTCCTCTTCTTACCTGAACAACTAAAGAGCAACAGTCACTCAGGTGCTCAAAGGCTTTTACAAAAATGATTAAATGTCTTCCTTGTGCCATTTATAAATATGTAGTAATCTTAATTGCTGATAATGAACTTAATTTAAAAGACTTAGCAATCTTTGAAGGTATGCACATCGCCTGCCACCTTTTATACCAGTTTTTACAAAGACCTTAAGAAAAGGAGTGGGGTTACAGCCGTTTTGGTTAAACCTCATGAATGCTGTTAGCTCATGGGACAGTGTGAGAACTTCAGATAGCTTTTAGGGCTTAAAAATGTGATGGCACGACCCCTGGCTACTACCAACCACATTTTTAGCTTTTTATCTGTAGAAATGTGCCTTGCTAAAAATCTTGTCTTCACAAACCTATGCATAACGTGTGTATTTTCAAAATAATCCCATTTAAAATAGCATCACAGCTACTAAAGACTGAAAGACTTTTTACAATAAGTAAAACTCAGACCAATGTCTTCAAGCAGTTGACATTTTATTGGTACCAAAGTGGTAAACATGAATGTTTCTACATTTAATAATCTACAAGTTTCCAAGCCAAGATGGAAGTCTGCAATTTTAGCTGTTCTTTTGTTAGAGTAGGAAAAACATCTTTAATTGTAAAAAGAAAAACAAAAAAACAAACAACAAAAAACAGCATGATGTCATGTGAAGGGCACACTATCATGCTTTTATTGAAAAAATGAGAAAAAATGTTTCTTGGCTGCAGTTACATATGTTCAATGCGATCCACAAAATAAATGCTATCCTGAATCCAGAAAAATGTCATAATGGTTTCTGAGATGAAGAAAAATTGTGAAAAGAATGTTCAGTGAAACTTTTATCACCTTTGATATTATATAAAAAAATAAAAATAGCTGTTTCACCTTTGTGTTGTAGGCACAACAAAAAACTGAAGGGGCTCATTGATGAGAATTCAGACAAAATGGTGAAGAGATGATTAAAACCAACACAAGACGGATCCATTTGCTTCAAGCTAAACAAAAGTCAACTAAAATTATGTTGTATTTTGTCTTAAATAACTGGAGGATTCTGGTTACCTGAGATTTTACATGAAATATTTAAAAAATGAAGCTCATACAAACAAAAATCCTATAATTAAAAACAAAAAAAGTGTAAAACTAGCAATTTATATCACATTTAGTGGTTTCAAATACCCAGAGCTTCACATGAGACACAAGAGATCACCAGTTATGAACAGATAAGTGTTTTATTTATAAAAGGTGATGCACAGGGATGCAGAAGGGGGGCTGTAGGAGATGGGAAATGGCGAGTATATGGACGTATGGAAAAATGGGTGTTGTCCAGAGATATAAATGATAATCTTCACTCATAGTTTCTCTTTACAGGCATGGAGCAGATACCAGAGGATTCTAGGGCAGCAAAGTAGAAACCAGGTGACCAGGTAAGTGGAGAAGGATGAACAAGAGTGGAATTAGGGCGAACCTTAAGGCTGGATGAAGAGATGCTTACTGTAGTTGTTGGTTATATATTTGATGTAGGTGGCAGTTCCAGGGGGGTTGATCCAAGGAAGACTCCAGGAGCAGATCAGGAGATGGCTGGAGGCAGATCTAGAAGGAGAGGAACTGATAGCCGGAGCTGCACAGTGCACAAAGAGAGTAAAGGTTAGTGTAAACACAAGGAGATGAGATTTCTCTAGGGCTAGACACCATACCATCATTTGGACCATGTTCCAGCAGGAAGTGAAGGGTTCAGACATCCTTAGCACAGAGAGAACGTACCGACTCCACCCAGAAATGTCTCCAACTGGGATTTGAACCAGTGACCTTCTCACTGAGACGCAACAGCTCTACCAACTGAGCCACTGTGCTGCCCCAGATCATAATACAGGTAGTCCTCGGGTTACGACGGCGTCGACTTACGATGTTTCGCGGTTACGAACACCCTCCCATTGAAAAGCATTGTTTGCGTTACGCGGTTTATGCACCTTTACACCAAAATATACGTACCGAAACTCACTGGAAGACAGCGGAAATTTACAGGAGGTTTACAGGAGGGAGGGGGAGAGGTAGCTTGATGCAGTCAGTGGAAAGTTACCACAGAGACCTGATTGTTTGGACAGGCAGACCGGAGCAGAGGTAACTCTGAGCTCTGGTACAGGAGTTAACATGCTAACAGTTAGAGGAACGGCTTCGTAGCCTCAGATGTTGGAGGGACACTGAGCTAACATGCTAACAGGCGGAGGAACGGCTTCACCAGCTCCCAGTAGGTTATTAACTCCTTTTTCCCCTTCATTATGGCTCCAAATGTATGGAGCTAACATGCCTTACTGTAAACAGTCTGGACCGTGCGAAGCACAGGCAGCCTCAGAGGTTGGAGGGACACCGAGCTAACATGCTAACAGGCAGAGGAACGGCTTCGCAGCCTCAGATGTTGGAGGGACACAGATCTAACATGCTAACAGGCGGAGGAAGGCTTCACCAGCATACCAGTAGGCCATTAACTCTTTTTTCCCTTCATTATGGCTCCGGATGTATGTTTTTTTTTGATAATTATGTAGGGTAATGTGTTAGGATAGGCTAAGTGCTTGGTAAAATAGTACAGTACTGTACGTATGAGGTGCCGTTTGGACGTATTTTCCGACTTACGTCGAAATCCGTGTTACGAACGGGCGTGGGAACGGAACTGCGTTGTAAGTCGGGGACCACCTGTATTTAGTTTTGAAATCATCCACAAAGCGCTGCGCTTTTAGATGAGGCAAGAGGAGTAAATGTTATGGCTGATGTGAGAAGTGTGGTCAAGCACACACACAAGGTGTTACTCCTAGCCAGACTAAAACAGAATAATTTCATTATTATCCGAATACACATAACCAATACTTTTATGAACCACATTGCGTTTAATCCAAATGAATTAAATAAGCATTAAATTTAATCATATAAAGTAATGATATTGTGAATGTAACAATAGGAAATATATTTGCAGTAATAAACACCCAGAGCAGAGGAACTGAGAGTAAACAGACTTAAACAACTCAGAAAATAACAATAATAATAAAAAATGTAATATTTATTTACAATTAAGTATTCACTGGAGGATCTGCAAAGGAGGGAGATGGGTAATGGGTTCAAGGTAATATAAATGTTAGATTTGTAGTAATTATATTTCTTATTGCAGGTTCCTTGTGGAGTCTGACCATATAAAGAGGAGGGTGGGGGTTCCAGATATGTGTGGTGTTGAAGATGGAGGTGATCAAGTATTAATTAGAGGCTGTGGTGGATCTGTAGGCAGGCAGGT
>JBBPBX010040724.1:2257-14648 GCA_038048925.1 Garcialebias charrua
TATATATATATATAATGCTTAAAGAAAAGTTTTGTAGCGGAGTGGGCTGTAGCAGCTGTGTCTGATCATCCCTGATTCTCTGCAGCAGAGCAGAAACAACGGGATGATGAGTGGGACGTGGAGGTCTCTAACTATAGCACATCTAAAAACACGTTGCAAAGTGTCATTTTAAAGTAGCACTGCAACAACAACAAAATGCATATTCAGCTCAAACTGTAACAGTGCACACAGAGGAAATTAAGACACAAGTACTCGTTTAATCATGCAGCTGTCAGCTCTGGTTCTTAAAAAAGAAGCTGAGATCTGTCGAGTTTATGAACAATTAATATCTTACTTGTTTTGGCTAACTTATCGAACACTGTAAATTTGCAGAAATGAAGTTCTGTGAGAGTTTTTTTTTTAAAAAACAAGTTCACGTGAAACACTGACAATTTTGTGACTGGAGTAGTTTAAAAGGTAACGATCCATTTTGGGCTTGTCCACACTCAAGACAAGCCGCGAGCTTGTAAATCTATCAGGCCCACGGGTGAACGTCTGACCCACCAATGGGTTCATTTTTAAATAAAACTAGATTTTAAACCATAAAACTTACTCAATGACAATAACTGCTGGATAGCTGACCCCTGAGCTCTCGGCTTTCAGTAACTGTGGCCCCCTGATTAATTTACCGTATTTTACGGCCTATAAGTGCCAGTTTTTGCATAATTTACATGCCCTGCAACTTATACACCGAAGGGACTTATTTATGGGGTTTTTCCCCATATTTATAAACCAACTTTTGGCTGAGAATGACAGTTTTCATTCATTCTGACATTGAAAATATTGAACACTACCATTGTCAGATGCTAGATGGCACTCGAGTAGCATGGCATGCCGTTGTGTCATCTGCTCATACAGACTCATGTTCGTGCTGCTGTTTGACGTAATGTTTTTATGCTACCAGTGCTTAGTGTGTTATTTAGCTGATGTTTCTCAGTTCATATCTTCGATCTTATTACTGTTTTTCTTTTACATTTTATTGTTGGATGTAACTGGGACCCTGCGTACATATTCTCGTTCCACCACATGTACCACATGAGATGCGAATGACAAATAGACTGAAACACACCTTTACTATAGTTTTGAGCAAACAAATAATTGTTTTTAAGTGTTAAACTTGTTAAATTCTTGTTAAAGTCTTCCCGTGCACGCTTCTGCAGCCGCCATTTGGCAGCCAGTTGATTTTTGGCACAACCCACGTTTCTGGGTAACAAATGTGACGCGTCAGCAGTGACGCATAATAGATACAACTTATATGGCGAAGCAAAGTATTTATGTTTTTTCCTCTTTATTAGACATATTTGGAGTGATGCGACTTATACGGCGGAGCGACGTGCACTGCGGAAAATACGGTAGTTGAATAGCCCTGTTCTAACTGAGGTAATGCCAAGTGCTGTCTACAGCAAATACGATATTAATATTTTAATAACTTTCTACAGAACATCGCTTCAAAACGTCTGAGCTGTCAATACAGTATAAGAAATCATCTTTTCAACCAGTCAAACAACTTTTCATGGTCAAATGTAGGGGTCAGAAATTGCAGGTTGAGCTTTGCCCTTGCTTGTGGAAATCTCTTTTGCGTTTTTCATCTGCAGCCAAGAAGAATTGCAATTTGTAAATTTAGCTTCACATTAAAAAGGAGAAAATTAAAAATGTCTAATGACTTAAAGATTATTCTGATACTTTTTCTTATCTCTTATGTTTCCAGAGTCACTGTTTTAACTGGAATGTTCTTATAGTTTGGAGATAGGAAGAAAAAAATGGTGCTTTTGTGTTGCTGATAGATATCAATAAGGTCATCTAGGATATGTTATCAGGTTTCACCATTCAGCAGGGCGTGTCACGTCGAAACTCTCTGATGTCTGACAATCTGCCTCTCAGATTTCCACGTTTCAGGGCCTCTCCTACGGTATCGGGTCCCTCTGGATAAGAGTTTTAACGCAGGAAAAGACTAAATAATAAAGAAATCTGATTGAGCTTCTCCTGTTATCGTTGCTGTGAGCTTGTTCCATCGGATATCATTCTGAGGATTCTGGGATGTGTGGTCTTTGGAGCAGAAGGTACCTGAGGTGCCTGAACGCAAAGCGAAACAAAGTGCGCTTTCGCTTAGTTTTTCATTGGTTTGTTGGTGCGATAAAGCTGGAGTTAAAGGGAAAACGGTTGCTCTGTTAAAAAAAAATAAGGTAAGAAAACAAGATCTGCATAGATTCCCAAAGAAAAGTAAGGTGGAAAATGAGAGTGGTCATCCCTGTCAGCTTTACGGTGAAGGGATGTGTGGTCCTTCTTTGTGTTAAACAAAAGCTAAAGTCACTGTGGGGGGTTGAGCATCTGCAGTGTCTTTAAACGTGTCTACGGCGGTGGTGGTGGTGATGACTGTGCATATCCTCCATGGTGATCCGGCCCCACACACCAATCACAAACGCTTCAATCTCGCACTCGTTCTCCCCGCGAGCGATGCGGAAGTGGCCGTTCTCTCCCCAGTTCTTCCCCCAGGAGTTGGCAGCGATCTGGAAAAGAATATCTCACGTCACTCTCAAAACATCTGCGTGAAAAAGGTTTTGTTTGCAAAAAATAGACAGAACTTTGCGCAGAATCCCACTTTGAAAGGTCTGAATATAGCTGTGCTTGTAAATGTGTATATAAAAGCTACACATTGTGAATCTTAAGAAAATAAAACCATATTTTTTTTAGCTCAAAAGTAAAAATATAGAAATATTGCAATAAAACAAAAACCTACCCAGTATTTTGGTTGTGTTCCATTAAAGGCTCTGTCTTCTCCCCACCTGTGCACAAAGACGAGAAAGAATTAAATCAAAATGAAATGAATAAACTAACTGTGTTGTAGCAGTTTTTAATTTAAGGCTGTTTCTCATCAAATATCTGATGCAAACACTTATAATGGAAGTTTTGCTTATTTTTTCCAAATAAAATCAGATGGAAGGTCAGTGAGCTGTGTTTAAGCGTAAAAAAATCACTTTCATCATGTTGGCAACATCCCAAAAAAAACAGAGCATTTACAGTTGGACATGGCCTGTTTCCACTCCTACACTAGTCCAATCCAAAGAACTTGGAATTTCCCTTATCTTGAACTATTTCCACCCTCCTGCCACAAAACAGGAAAGAGAGGATCGGTTGTGAGGAAGTGAACGCCACCTCAGTCCATTAATACCAACATAGCACAAAACATCTAAAAACAACAACAAACACTCCTTGTGACCCTTGTATTTACTCTTTTCACTTGCCAGCAATTTTTTTTAACAAGAACCCATGAACTCCCATCGTTAAATGCCCTTTAGTGTTAGCTTAGCCGCTGCCAGCTCCTGCTGTCTCTGCTCATCATCGTCAAAACATTGTCCCAAAGCCAGTTCTCATCCTGTTTGTGCTCCTCAAACCTTTCATTTCCCAAGAGAGTCCCGGTGCCCACTCGCTTGTTATCTTTTTTTTTATGGGGGAAAGGAATGCTGGGAAAGAGCCTGGATGCTCTCAGTGCTTGCCAACACAACACAAGCAGAAAGTTTTGCTTCTTGAGCAAAGCAAAACGTGACAGTGACCAGAAGCAAACATTTTAAAATTAAAAACTGCATAACGGAGTTCGAAACAGAACCAGACATCATTAAACCACTGACGATCTATTATCAGGCTCGCAGTGAGCTCACTTGCTCCCTTTGGGACAATGAAGAGCATACCACTATGGCTCACCGTCCACATCCTTACCCAATGCCCCTCGTCTTCTCTGGGACCACTGATCCCCCTCTTTCTGTCTGGTGCAGGGGGGATCAGCAGCCCAGACAATGGCCTTTCCACCACAGTGGACCTCAATGCTCTTTTCACAAACATTCCCAGGGCCTGGGCTTAAAGGGATGCACATGTATGGGATTGGTTTGTGTAAACACACTGATGCCGGTGGCAGGTCGGAGAGCAAAACATCATGCCCTCCACCAGCTCTATAAACGTCCACCAAGAGCGGTGAGGAATAACAGCTTCAGTGGCAGTACGCAACTACTGTAGTCCTTCATTTTTGCAGCCCCCGGTTTTGCACAATTTGTGAGAATGAACGGGTCCAACCAGGTGTTTTGCTTGTAATCCTGTCTATCAGAGCTGAAACCAATAACTACCTGTCAGTGCTTTGAGCTGGGACTGAAGCTGCTTCCATGCACTTTTGTTGCAGATATTACAGGAAGTTAGTTTTTTATTGCCCATTATGAAATATTTTTCTATTTCGGTCAAAAGAATTTGGTGACATAAAAACACTAAAGTTAGAGCATACAGGTAGTCCTCGACTTACGGCGGTCTCGACTTATGGCAATCCGATGTTACGAACGCATCATATTAATACAAATGTGAAAAAATAATAATAATAATAATAATAATTATGTGTTTAAATGTTCTTGATTTCATGTGTACAGCACTTTGTTGCAGCTGTGGTTGTTTTAAATGGCTTTATAAATAAAGTATTATTATTATTATTATTATTATTATTATTATTATTATTATTATTATTATTATTATTATTATTATTATTATTATTAAGCCGATTTACGCAGTTTCCGACAGTTTCCGACAGTTTCCGCCAGTTTCCGGCAGTGTCCGTCAGTTTTCGGCAGTTTCCGCCAGTTTCCGTCAGTGTCCGTCAGTTTTCGGCAGTGCCCGCCAGTTTCGGTTACCTCCAGCTTCAACAGCCGGCTTTGGACAGACCGTCTGTCCGATCAGAGATTGCTTCGCTCGGATAAATGAGCTGGAAACAGTCGGTGAACTCTGTGGACGTCTCAGGCGGACGAACAGCTTGGCAGGATGTTGTTGGCACCCGGAGCTAACAAGCTGACGCCAGCCCCACCGGGGAGACGGAGCCAAAGGGCGGCAGAGATGCCTGCTGCGGCCGGGAGCTCGCCTCGATGCTCCGCCTGGCAGCCTCAGATGTTGGTCGGACCCGGAGCTAACAAGCTAAAACACGGACGGACGGCTTGGCCGTTGGTGGCACCCTGAGCTAACATGCTAACGCCAGCCCCACCGGGGAGATGGAGCCGACGGGCGGCGGAGAGGCCTGCTGCGGCCGGGAGCTCGCCTCGATGCTCTGCCTGGCAGCAGATGTTGGTCGGACCCGGAGCTAACAAGCTAAAACGCGGACAAACGGCTTGGCGACCTGGATGTTGTTGGCACCCGGAGCTAACAAGCTAAAACACGGACGGACGGCTTGGCGTTGGTGGCACCCTGAGCTAACATGCTAACGCCAGCCCCACCGGGGAGACGGAGCCGACGGGCGGCGGAGAGGCCTGCTGCGGCCGGGAGCTCGCCTCGATGTCCGCCTGGCAGCCTCAGATGTTGGATGGACACCGAGCTAACATGCTAAAACGGGGAGAAACAGCTGCGGCAGCCTTTTAGAGCGGCTAACATGCTAACGGGCGCAGCTATTGGAGGGGCTAACGTGCGCAGCTTGTTGGATGGACACTGCGGAGAAACAGCTCCCAGTAAGTTATTAACTCTTTTTCCCTTCATTATGGCTCCAAATGTATGGAGCTAACATGCTAACAGTCCTTCCTGTAAACAGTTTGGACCGCGTGAAGCAGCACAAAGCTGCAGAGCTCGGACGTGCAACGAGGTAACATGCTAAAAGACGGAGACAGCCTTGACCAGCTCACAGTGAGAAATTAACTATTTATTATGGTTCTAATTGTACTGTATCTGTCTTTTTAATTATTATGTAGGGTACTGTGTTAGGATAGGCGAAGTGCTTGGTAACTGTACAGTACCGTACATGTACGTGTATAAGTGGCGGCTCGTGTGTTTTTCGACTTACGGCGATTTCCGTCTTACAAACGGCCGCAGGAACGGAACTCGTTCGTAAGTCGAGGACTACCTTGACCACATATGTCTAAAAGGTTTCGTTATGGTTGCCCACAAATCATTTCAGCCTTTTTAAATATTATAAAGCCAAAGATGCACAGCTTAAAACTGTCCAAACCTTTCATCTTGTCCAACAAAGTTCAGTCAGGTCATGTGGACGTTTTATGTTTTTTTAGACGTTTTGTCCTTCATCCGAAGGACTTCATCAGTCCGAGGAACCACAAACAGAGTCTCACAAGCAGCACACCCTCATAGTGGACCAACCGGTTTGCTGGTGAAAAAATGGTTCCTGGGGACCGCCCTCTCCCCTGTTGACTCCTCTGAGACAGCCATAATCAAAGTGGTTCAAAACAACAGAGTTCCTGCTCAATAATTCAGGTAGAAAATCCAATAAAGTTCAGTCAGTTCATCTGGACGGTTTCTTTTTATTTAAATTTTTTGGCCAAACTACTTTGGCTATGGCTGCCTCAGAGGAGTGGACAGGGGAGAGGGCAGGCCCCAGAAACCATCTTATCACCAGAAAACTGTTTTGTCCACTATGTGGGTGTGCTGTTTGTGAGACTCAGTTTGTTTGTGGCTCCTCTGACTGATGAATTTAGATGAAGGATGAAACGTCTCAACAACAAAAAACAGAAACCGTCCAGAGGACTTGACTTAACTTAGTTGGATTTTCTACTTGCATTACTGAGCATGAACTTTGATGTTTCATCTCGTCATTGTGAACCTAGCTGGCTCGCAAGGTAAATGAAAATACCGTTATACAGGTAGTCCTCGGATTACGTCGGTCTCGTGTTACGACGTTTTGTGGTTACAGCGCATCTCCCATTAAAAAATATATATACGTATATTTTGAAAAGCCAAGTTACGCAGTTTCCGGTTTCATGTCAAAAAACGTAGCGGCGGAGGAATACAGAGGCAATACGTTACGTATGGACCAAGGTTTACTGCAGAATCAGCGCGAAGCAGTTGAAAAGTACAGGCAAAGACCTTACTGTAAAACGCTCTGGACCGAGCTGGACGGCGGTTTTACGTCGTAAACGAATAGAGAATACAGAGGAGGACCAAGGTGGATGGTGTCAACAGCATCCAAGTACAGTAGGCTATTAACTGTTTTTGCACTTCATTATGGCTCCAAAATGTATGTGTTTATTGATAATTATGTAGGGTACTGTGTTAGGATAGGCTAAGTGCTTGGTAATACAGTACTGTACATGTATTACGTATATTTTGACTTATGTCGAAAATCAGTTTACGACGCTGCGTAGGAACGGATCTACGTCGTAAGTCGAGGACTACTTGTACTCTAAAATGTGTTTTTTTTTCTTATGAGCCATGTAAACAAACAGCTATATTAACAATCTTTAGGAAATGCTGCTCAGAACAACCTGTTTTTAGGAAACATAATTTAAACAGGCTATGATGTCATGTTTTCTAATTAAACGTCATTTAAAAGGGTTACAAAACGTTCACCAAAGAATGAACGAAAGCAGTGGATTAATTGTGCTCTCTTGTGACGATGCTAAATTCACATCACTTTGCATCCAGATGAAACACTTTCCAAAACCATTACTGATGAGTCATATAAAGAAAAGTTCTGCACTTGCAAAAAGGGTTATGATGATATCTAGAGCAGTGTTTTTCAACCACTGTTCCGTGGCATACTAGTGTGCCGCGAGTGATCGTCAGGTGTGCCGTGGAAATTATCCAATTTCACTTAACTGGTCTAAAAAGATTTTTTGAAAACGAATTAATTATCTGCAAATAATATGCCATTTTCGAGTGTCTGTGCTGTAGTAGTGTCTAGTGGCGTAATCATGTAATTTCCTTATCACTAGATACTGTACCTGGCAGTATGGAACATAGCATTGCACGAGTTACCGCTGCTCATCAAACAGGCCCCCTCCCTCTCGGTTTTCAAATCCCGGTTAAAAACTCACTACTACTCCATTGCTTTCAATGCCAGCTGATTTGTATTGGATCGTTTTATTTATGATCTGCAATGTTTTTATGTTTTTCGTGTTGTACTTCATTGTCTGTGTTGCCTGTTGCGTGTTTGTTTGTCCAGCACTTTGGTGTGGACTTGTTCCTGTTTAAAGTTATTGGGCAGCACGGTGGCACAACTGGTAGAGCTGCTGCCTCTCAGCGAGAAGGTTGCCGGTTCAAATCCCGGTCCGGGGCCTTTCTGGGTGGAGTTTGCATGTTCTCCCCGTGCATGCGTGGGTTTCCTCCGGGTACTCCGGTTTCCTCCCACAGACCAAAAAACATGCTTGTTAGGCTGATTGGTGACTCTAAATTGACCCTAGGTGTGAGTGAGAGAGTGGATGGTTGTTTGGTGTGAGTGAGACAGGTCCCTCTTGTAAATGAGTCCCCGTGACTCAACGAGGCTAGCCTGTATAAATAAAGGTTGAATGAAGTGCTTTATAAATAAAATGGTATGGTATGGTAAGATAATTAGTGATGCATGAACGTGACATGTAACTGTAACAGCATTGCATCTAGCTAGCAAAAAACTAAAAACAGAGAGAGACTAAAGGCCGAGATACACTGAAGCAGACTCCGTATACGCGCGTATGCGCGCATATTTTGTGCGTATGTTTTCGCTTCTATACTTTCAGAAACTATCAGCTTTCAAACGCTCGCGTTCTCCTTGTTGTAATATGAGCAGCTGAGCACGGAGGACTCAACTGAGCTCGCTGATTGGTCACTTTGACACGCCTACTGAAATGATTGACAGATTTCAGTCAGCTCAAAGTGAAACCTATCATGAGCAGCTCGCTCAGACTTCTGCGGTGTTCTGATACGGTCTTTCTACTATATATGTTATAAAAAGTTCTCTCAGAAATAAAAATAATAACAGGGAGTGCTTTTCCTGCAGCCCACAGCCCACCAGGGAATATATAAAACATCGCGCACCCAGGTAGGACCTGAATTCATTCATTTCATTCATCGAGTGAACGGAGGAAGAAGCGGTTACTTGACTTTAGGCAAAAAAACAAAAGAAAAGGCCCGATCAGCGATAAAAAAGAGGAATTTATTTCATTTGTGTAACATACAAAACAGTCCGGCGCCGGGGAAGTTTAGGTCAGACACCGCGCATCGCGTATGCGAATCGCGTATGCGTAGTAAAAAAATACTTTTGCGCGTACTTGCCCTGAGGGGCTACGCGGGGCTACGCTGCGTACGGGGCGTACGTACGCTGCGTATTGGCGTATCGTGAGGACGCTCGAGTGTATCTCGCCCTTGAGAGCTGTTGAGGAAGAGCTTCATGTGTGTCTTTCTTCAATTCCTGCCAGAATACAGTATCAGCTTTGTGTTCATCCAAACATGCACAGGTTTCACACTGAGTGAGTAAAGAGAGAATGGCTAACAGAATGCATGTGAACAGAATTAGTTTGTAAAACACTTTGAAGTTTTCTACAACCTCTTTAAAGTTAAGACCACATTGTTGTGGCACTGTTCGGGTGTATTTTTGAAGACATGTTAAGTGCAATTTGAAATAAGAAATATAAAATATGATACAAATACATTTTTGTGTTCATTTCATTCCTATAAGAATGACTATATATTTAATATAGGTGGATACAGAGTATCTTTGTTTACAATTTTAGTTGGTGGTGTGCCTCGTGATTTTTTCAATGAAAACACTGTGCCTTAGCTCAAAAAAGGTTGAAAAACACTGATCTAGAGTGTCTGAACCTCTCATGGCCACTTTGTGCCCTCCGGCCGACACATGCACCAGCAGCATCAAACTACCAGTCTGGTTGGGGGGACTGTCTGAAGAATAATGACTGTGTATTTGTATTTTGACTTGGATTTGAAGAGGAGAAACAGAGGGGAAGCTGGTTCGTCTGCGAGGCAGACAGCCATGAAGAGAGATGATGGAGACACAACAGAGAAGGGAGGAGAAGAGGTGACGAGAGACGTGGGGTGGGGGTGAGTGGGTGAGTCCAGGTGTGGCAGTCGTCTACCTGCCTGCATATTTGTGGCTGTGGGGGGTTACTAGCTTGGGGGAGGGTGAAGATCAGGGAGTGGAGCCGAGGTGTGTCTCTACAGTCTGGGTGGGAGTCACATGTTCACTTCTGGCTTTGTGCAAACACACGAGCTGCTGGAGATTTGAATCCAACCCAATGTCAGCAGCTACTCAATAAAGGCTTTTTTTAAAATCCATCTTACATAACAAAGTGCCGAAAACATGAAAACAGACACACAAAGTGTTCTCTAAAGAAAAGACGGAACGTTTATCGCCAGACAAAATTCAGTTTCCTGTCGATAACGCGAAAAGAAAGCAAGCTTTCCCGCTGGAACGTGTTAAACTTAAATAAAGAACGTGCCTGTGTTTGTGTTGAGGTTAATCAGATTTGGACAGACGTCTGCTTCGAGCCGAGATGCGACGAGAAAGCCACAGGACAGTTTGTGGTGTCGGGAACTCACCCGATGATCCTGACTGAGTGCGTGCCATGTTTGCGATAATGCGGCGCTTTGGCGAAGCTGACATCAGTGTGTTTGTAGATCCCGCTCTTATAGACGAAGAAGTCCTCGTGGACGTCCATTATAGCTGCAGGAACAAACACGCGGGGAGAATTACGTACGTGGCGGATTCAAACCACTTACACACAAACACACACAGAAGTACACTTTCCTAGATTAATTGTAAGCGGGAACGATAAGATCTAATCTGAACACTGATTCATGTCGAAGCAATTAGGCTATTTTACCAACAAAACTGAGATTGCTCCCCTGAGTCGCACACACCAACACATCAGAGAGGACTGTTCTTTTTGTGCGCGTGTGTGTGTTTGTGCATCTGGACTTTTCCAGCAGCTTCCCACTTGTTCTGTTGAACCTTATGAAGCCAAACGTGCACTAAATCTTCGTTTTCCCCGTCCAAGAACATTGCGTGAACCTTGACTGCAGGTAGATAAACACAACACAAAGGCACACACATGCATGCCTGTTTGCCTTTGTGTCAAAGAGCAACTCTGATGTGAAAAAAGGAAACTTTGAGTCTTCCTGCTCTGGACGGCTGAACAATGATACAGAAAGTTGGCACAGGTTCTTAGATACTCTCTCACACACGCGTACACGTGACTTCTCCGTTGGCTCAGCAGCAGACATGAGGAAAGTCAGGTCAGCCTCACTGGCATAAAAAGAAAGTTTGTGAGCAGATGATCAGTGAAATGAAACATTGAACAAAAGCATCCGGAGGGTCAAACGTGAGATCACCGGGTCAGATGCATCTCCGGATTTGTGTTTTTTGTGTCAAAGTTTATGAAGCATTCACACATTGTGATCCATTTTTCTTCCATACGTTTCTCGCCATCTTTCACGTTCCACAATTCTTATTATTTTTTGCTATTTCAGCAATTCACAAATCAAAACGTTCAGCTCGTTCAGGAGAAGGGTGCCATGACTTTTGGTATTGGTGCAACTTTAGATTTTTGAAATATTTAACATTTTTTGCCACTTTTTTTTTCATAGAAAATGAATTGAGCTCATTTTACACCATTCAAATCTTTAGATCTGTTGACAACCTTTTACAGCTCCTTTCAATTTTTGTTCAGGTTCAGCTTCTTTCAGCTTCATTCTGCAAACTTTAATTTTTTTTCCAGCTACTTTCAGCTAATTTCAGCAGTTTTTCCAACTGTTTTGTGCTCCTTTCAGGATCTTTCTGCTAAGTGCTAACTAAAACATTTTTGTGCTTCTTTGAACTTCTTTCTACTAATTTCAGCTTGATATGCTCCTTTCAGCTTACCGTATTTATGCAAGTTTCTTCTTTTTCAGCTAATATTTAGCTGTTTTATGCTAATTTTAGCTTTTTCAGCTCATTCACATTTTTTTAACTCATTCAAACTTTTTTCAGCCTCGTTCAGCAAAAATGTGCTCCCTCCACTTCCTTCTACTAATTTAAGCTTCTTTATGCTTTAGCTACTTTTCAGCTGTTTTTTTTTTGTGTGTGTGTGCAAATTTCTCCTTTTTTCAGATAATTTTCACTTTTTTGTCCTCATTTCTGCTTCTTTCAGCTTAATTGGGCAAAGGTGTTTTTCTGATTTCTTCTGTTAATTTAAGCTTGTTCTAACTTTTCAGCTATATTTTTAGCATTTTAGATAATTTCAGCGGTTTTCAGATAAATTCAAGATTTTCTTGGTAATTTCTGCTACTTTCAGCCTAATTACATTATTTCTGCTAATTTCAGCTTGTTATGCTCCTTTCAGCTTTTTTCTCCTTTCAGCTTTTTCTGCTCTTGCAGCTATTATTTGGCTCTTTTGATGCTAATTAGCTTTTTCAGCTAATTTAACTTTTCTTAGCTCATTTCAGCTCTTGAACTGCTTAATTCCTTCTGGAAATTTAAGCTTCTTTTTTTCCTTTTCAGCTACTTTCCAGCAATTTTATTTTGCCAATTTCAGCTTTTTAATCAATCAATCAACTTTATTTCTATAGCACATTTTAAAAACCACAGGGGTAACCAAAGTGCTGTACAATAACACAAAAGACAAGATAATTAAAACGATAA
>JBBPBX010040724.1:17788-29224 GCA_038048925.1 Garcialebias charrua
TAGATGAAGAAAAAAATCTAAATATTTACTGGGGGTGCTAAGGGGGTGCTATAACTTTTCCAGGGGGTGCTATAGCGCCCCCTAGCGCCCCCCTGGCACCGCCACTGCTCCTGACAGACTGATGTTAGACAGGTAATCTCTGAAAAAAACTATAGTCCTCCGGCTTCTCCCGGTGGTACTACAAGCATTTCTAAAAACCCACAGTGACCCGCCATTAACCAGCCAATAAAAACAGAGTTTTTAACCAGCCAATAAAAACAGAGTTTGGTTCATGAACGAGCTTGTCACGCCCCTTCTCACGGGGGCAGACCCACTTGTGAATGCAACCCGCGGATCCGCGCTCAGAATATGATGATGACATCAGTGAACGACCGCAGGATTAATCAACAAGCAGATTTATTAACAAGGGAATATTAAAAATGACACGAAACAGCAACTTGTAAAAGTTAGTCTCACTCTCTCTCTCTCTCTCTCTCTCTCTCTCTGAGCAGCGGAGGAGCTGTGTGTGTGCGCGCGCTGGAGGGAGACGTCAGTGCAGCTGTAGATTTATTACTGAGAAAATATTAAAAATGACACGAAACGACAACTTGTAAACGTCTGACGTCTGTCCCACAATAAATACGTCGCGGTCCAGTTCAGCTCAGCTGAGTTGACTGCGCCATTGCAACTCTGTTTACTAGCATGCACGTTCACGAGACAGGCCATGCTGTGGAGGAGGAACTAAGGAGGCTGACTTTCAGGTCAGCCGAGAGCAAGGGGGAGGGACCAGAAAGGTGTCTCTGTTCAAAATGTTTCTAAGTCCAGCGTTTTCCAGAAACTACATAGCACCTTTAAAGCCTGCCCTTCCCTTATTTTATTTTAATTTCTGAGTTTCCTACATTTTGAAAGAAACAAATAAAGTGTTAATAGTTTGATTTAGCTATAGTCATTTTGGTCAATAGCTCTTTGTTAATACAACTGTAAAGTTTTCAAAAGGCAGAAGAACACTGTAACGCATGCAACGCGTCCATTACGATAAAGGGAGGAAATACGTTGAACATGCAGAAGCATGCGGTGACTTTGAAGAAATGTACCGTTTTTAACACGCTGCTTGGAGGAGAAGTGGAGAGAAAGCATCCACCTCCGTTGTTACAGCAGGTAACGTCAAATTCTTTCACTTGTTACCTTTTAGCTATACTGCTTCCACTGTATTTTATAAATAATCTCCCTCTCCTGCAGTGGCGGCTCGTGGACTTTCCAAAAGGGGGGGCTATAACTCCAAAATAGTATACCTATATCAGTGGCGGGCAGTGCATTTCACACCTAGGCCTTCAGTAGTGCTCCGTCTGAATCAATCCAAGCCTCAATAACTATTTTATGGCTATAAACTTCTACTACAGGTACAGCTGCGACACACATAAAAAAAGCATCAAAAATAACCTGATAAAACTGCAATATTATTTAGGAATATCCACAGTATTCCTACGTCCCATGACGCTTTGCGCGAAATGTGCACACGACTTCCGGTTGACCGGAAACACCGTTTGTTTACATGCGAGTAATACAGTTGAAGACAGTCCAAACTTTGTTGTTTTAGTTCATTAAAAATGTGGGAACACCACTCGTTTTGTTAAAAGAGGAGGGACAAATAAAAAGAAATTACAGATGTTACCTGATCGCGCAGACATAATTTAAAACTACATAAATAGCGAACGCGTTTGCTCCGGCCTCTCGGCTAAGGTTTATTAGCAGCAATCTCGGCTAAAAGTCACGGTCGCGTCTGAGATCTATCGTTTTAAGACAGTAAATCTTCCAAAACTCTCATTAATAAACCCTCCCCGAATAAAAAGATGTTACCTGATCACGCAGACATAATTTAAAACTACATAAATAGCGAACGCGTTTGCTCCGGCCTCTCGGCTAAGGTTTATTAGCAGCAATCTCGGCTAAAAATCCCGCTCGCGTCTGAGATCTATCGTTTTAAGACAGTAAATCTTCCAAAACTCTCATTAAAAAACCCTCCCCGAATAAAAAGATGTTACCTGATCACGCAGACATAATTTAAAAATACATAAATAGCAACGCGTTTGCTCCTGTCTCTCGGCTAACGTTTGTTAGCAGCTATCTCGGCTAAAAGTCACGGTGTTCTGTAACACCGGTCGCGCCTGACATATATCATTTTAAGACAGTAAATCATCCAAAACTCTCATTAATAAACCCTCCCTGAATAAAAAGAAATTACAGATGTTACCTGATCGCGCAGACACAGCCATAGAGAAGGATGCAGGAACACTCTTTCTTTGTTTTGGGTCCGTGTTGAAAACACTGTTGTTTTAGCCAAAGATTTAGCTTGGTCCGGTTGTTGGTGCAGCCGCGAACAGCACAGCAGGTACCTGAACCCCGGTAGGACATTTCAGTAAACGTTCCGTTTAAACAAAAGCTGTGTTTGCTCCGATAAAATGAATGAAAATAACTTTCAAAAACACCCGCGATCCATACTCCACCTATGGAATACAGGCACTTCCGGTTTCGGACAGGAAGTACAATGCACATTCGCTTCTACAGTGACACCCCCAAGAATACTGTGGATAGCAACATTTTACTCACCAAAAATCCTGATTTGTTATTACATTGTCTTTAATATTATATTAATAATTGATAATAAATATTTAATATCCCCAGGTAATAATTTGAGGTCACAGCTTCTGTTATGATCTTGTCTGATATTAGACAGAGTTTTGTGTGAGACAATAAAAAGATGGCAAAAATGCTGAACAGGACACATTAATGTATTATAAAATTATAAAATGAATAAATAAAATAAAATTAAAATTAAAAATGTTAGTTGAACCTTTGAAATTTTGAGGTTTTTTTAAACACAAAGACAATTTACAGACATATGAAAGGGAAAAAAAAACAAGATATAAAATGAAAGGTAGCAGATGAAAAAAAATCATATTTGCTCCTTCTTAAAACAAAATAAATTCAAACAATCAATTCAAACAATAATTATCTATAAATAATATAACAAAACTCACCAGATTGTGTGGAACAAACTAGCAGTTATTTTGGGACATGCAGAAAGTTGTACCATGATGTGTCACTGCTGAATCAGGCCATTCTTCTTAACACATGAGCTCCTACTTCGCGTTGTTTGCAGCAGCAAACACCGCGGTAAAGTTAGTTTGAAGTTGGACGGAGCAACGCAGCGCTGAAGACACGCTGACACGGAGCTTGAATATCCAACGTCCAACTTGAAACCAACTTCACTGCGGTGCAGCAAACAGTAAACAAAGTCCGTTTTCTCTCTTTCTACCTTTCAGGTCGTGTGACCGGACATTACATCCAATAACACAGCAAGTTTGGACCATTGCAAAACTGTAAAAACCTACTTAGATTCTAAAAAAAAATTAGCGAAAAAGCTTACTGTATTTTAATGGCCAGCCCCAGAGCCTCTGGCCAGCCCGAACCGACTATCAACTTCCGCGCCGCGGGTGTGACGTCACACGTTGACTATCCAATCAAAGCGGGTGAATAGCTGACATTTCTGTGTTGGTTGAATCCTGTGGCTGTGGGCTGACCCTGGGCTGAACAGAATTAGCCCCAATGAGCCGCAATACGAAGGGGCGTGGCAAGATGTCTGTCAATCATTCTGAACCATGAAGGAACAGTGACAAGACGGGGCTGTCAGAATTTAGCCCTTTGGAACGACCCTGGGATTTTTCCCAGGTGGTTTGACACCAGTTTTGTTGTAAATTTAACAAAATGTGACATTATTTCTAAAATGTACTAATTTTGAAGTTGTTATTTTGAAGTTGTTTATTTTAAAATATTTATTGTAAATGCCAGGAGGGAGGGCTTAGCCCTCCTAGCCCACTGATACCAGCCGTCACTGCTCTCCTGTAACATTTAGTTGACGAGGATTGCCGGAGTCTGGCTAGGTCTGAGTCTAGTAGTGTTAGCACGAGTGGAGCTAGCACACCAACGTTAGCTTCTCCTTTCATGGAAGCAGGGAGAAATAAAATGAAATGACTGAGGCAAGAACAAACGAATGTCATTGATCTGTTACCAGATTTGTGGTGAAAGGTTTGCACCCTTTTACAACAGTGGAAGCACGCGAATTTCGGTAAGAAAATATTTAAATGATAAATATCAAATTGTAAGTTGTCAGTTCTGTTTCTGTTTCTGTTTTCTGAAGTTTTATTGTTTATTAGGAAATTCCTAATAAACAATAAAACTTCATCAAATAGGAATACTACATATATTTTTGGTTTTGGTGAAAGATCATTAAATTCTTTATGAACACAAATGGTTTACTATATTTTATTACCCAAATGAGAATTGATAACAGAATTGATAAGGAATTGAATCGATAAATGACATCGATAAAGGAATTGATATTGATAATTTCTTATCAATTCCCATCCCTAAACACCAGAGAGGTTCTTGTAATTCTTAGTGCACAATGTGTTGGCATAAGCAAAATGAACTAAGTTGGTTTTCATGTAACACATCTGCAGTAATTAGAGAATAAGTCTACAGTTTGTCACTGGGTGTAACTGACTCTGTATGCAGGCAGGCCATCCAGCAGTAACTCAGCAGTCGGCATCTGTCGTGTTCCCAGTTTGTCCTTCAGTCTCTGAACTTCTATTCCCCTCAGCTGGCCGTCCTCATCTCGACTCACCTCTGCATAAAACAGAGACAGCCCCCTGCTTCCCTGTGAAACAGAAACACACAAAAAAATAATCAGGGAAATCTTACTGAGCGTGTTTTTTTTAATGTGGTGACAGATAACAGTGGGGTGACGTTGGCAGAAGTCATCAGTACTGGTGTGGTAGCTCCCCTTCTGTCCTGCACTCTTGCTAAAGTAAGAGTCATGTCTGCATCTGTCGCAGAGGTAAACCACTTTAAACCGTGGAGTTTGTATGAGCCATCTGTTTGGGGAACAGCCACCGTCTCAGTGCCGCTGCCTGAAGATGGAAACACAAAGCAGCAGCTCTGAGGACTCACAGGAATCAGATTCTGTATAGATAACTTGTCTATCAATAGGCCTGTCACAATAACAAACTTTGCTGGGCGATTAATTGTCTCAGAAATTATTGCAATAAACGATAACATTGTTTGAAATTTGACAATAATTAGTAATGTCAGTTTTAAGAAGAAATGCTGGTTAATTTTTGTGTGTAGTACTTTTTTGACCACTAGATAAGACTGTTCGAACTGAAGGATGGATAGTGAGGGAGCGAGCAGCGTGTCTCTTTAAGAAAAATAGGAGTTAAAATTGATTTTAAAGAGAAAAGAGAAAGGGAGGGGGTCAGTGAAGAGCACCGGAGTTGAGCCTTTTGTCATCCAGTGTCTTCAGTAGAAAGAGAGAGACACAAAGAAAAGATAAAGCCGATAAATGTAAATTAGGTTGATAATTTTCATTATCATGCGATTAATTGATTTGTTGTTTATTGCGACAGGCCTATCTATCAAAAATAAAATGGAACAAAATAATTACAATTTCACGCATTTCTCTTTGTAACAAATAAATAAATGTCATGACATTTAGTCTTAGTTCAGGGTTGTTCTGTTAGAAGAAGGCGGTGCTGCTTCACATGAACAAAAATTTCACTACTGACCCACATCAGAGCCTCCCTGTCTCTCTGTCATCCACTGCCCAGATGTCCAGAAACGTTCAGGCTGACGGCAGGTCAGACGGCTGTAGGCATCTTCTACCGGTGGTGAAACACCTATGGACTTCACACGCACATATCCAGGCTGTCATTCATACAACTTACATGATAAACTTGAAAATTATAAACAAACCAAGTAACGTAATGGTACAGAATTTTGATTTACTGACAGCATTAGTTATTGAGCTCTATAATCTTCATAGATCAAACTTTGGACTTAGTATTTATTGATAGTTACACGAAAAGAAACAAAAATTATGCATCACACTAAACACTATAATGAGCTAAAGTTTTAATGTTTTCATAACTAACCATAGATTTTTGTTGGAATCATTAAGACAAAAAATGTGTAATAAAGATGTTGGTTTATGGCTGAATATAAGGGTTTCTATAAGTTAACAGAAGAATATACAGCAGTACGTTCAGCATGTTAGTTGGACAGACTAAAGGCTCACCCATAGCTCTGCGTACGGCCGTACGCAGCTGTACGCACGTACTACGCAGAGGCACAAGCGTAGCCCCACAGGGCATGTACGCGCAAAGCTCAAATTTTACGACCGCGTACGCAAACGTGTTGTCGCACAATAAACTGCCCGGCGCCGGACTGGTTTGTATGCGACACAAATATATTAAATTCCCCTTCTTCATCCTTGATCTGGCCTTTTCTTTTGTTTTGTTTTTTGCCAAAAGGCAAGTGATCGCTTCCTCCTCCGTTGACTCCATGACTGAAATGATGAGAAATGAACAAATTTGTCACGAGCGAATTAAACTCGGGTCCAGCGTGGCTGCGGGAGGTTCTGCAGATTTCCTGGTGTGCTGGGCTGATGTGCGGGCTGCAGGACCAGCACTCCCTGTTTATTAATTTTTTTATTTAGAACTTTTTATTAACATATAAACACAGAACACTGCTGCGGCTGCAGCTGCCAGCTCGCGCCTCCGCCCCCCACCGACCCGTCAATCAATTCAGTAGGCGTGTTAGCAAATGACCAAACAGCGACCTCAATTTGTCCCGTAGGTAAACGCTCTGCGCTGCAGCTGCTCAAATGACGTCAAGAATTTGGTGCGAAAACGCGAGAATGTACGTGAGAACAAACGCAGAGCTGTGGGGGTGAACTGTCTGCGTACGGACACGCGTACGGCCGTACGCAGAGCTATGGATGAGTCTTTAATGTTACCTGGATGACCTTTGCCGCTCCATCGGTCATGGCCAGGGGGCACGTGTAGAGACCAGATGAGGGAGCATAAATGTACAACTTGCTCATCTGATAAACACGACTGGAACACAAAATGTAACAAAAAATGGTTATTCAACTTAACACATATGAGCCAATCAAGAAAAAAAGGTGCACTGTACCTCCACTCCCCATATAATTTCTCATAACCAATAGCAACCAGTCCTTCTTGGGCTGATAGATCTTTCATGCGTTTCCAGGCCTCAGAGGTCACAATGTGGTCCACTCTCTGACCCCAAGGGTTGAAGTGCACCAACCGTGGTGGGTTGACCTCACACTCTCTGCCCCACGTGTCCACTTCTTTGGCCACACGCTCTCCAAACGCACTCAAATCTGAGAAAACTGCCTGTCAATAAGAATAAATATTCAAAAATGAGATTTGGTTTAGTTGTTAAAATTATCTGGAATTGAAGTCTGGAAAATAAAAGTGTCTGGATTAAGATTTCCTTTAAGCTAGCAATGTACTTTTAATAAAACATAACGAGTTAATTGATGAGACAAAACGAAAGTATAAATATGCATCACACATATAAACTAGATATGTTTAAGAGACAAAAATCATGCCCTTGAACTCTATTACTACAAAGTAGTAAGCCTTATTCTCAAGTATTACAAGAATTCAAAAGCACTATACAGGTAGTCCTCGACTTACGACGGTCTCGAGTTACGACGTTTCGCGGTTATGACGCACCTCCCATAAAAATAAAAATAAAATATATACAAGCCCAAAACCAGAAAAGTTGGCACGTTGTGGAAATCGCAAATAAAAACAGAATACAATGACTTGCAAATCTTTTTCAACCTATATTCAATTGAACACACTGCAAAGACCACATACTTAACGTTCGAACTGGTAAACTTTGTTATTTTTTGCAATTATTAGCTCATTTGGAATTTGATGCCTGCAACATGTTTCAAAAAAGCTGGCACAAGTGACAAAGAAGACAGAGAAATTTGAGGAATGCTCATCAAACACTTATTTGGAATATCCCACAGGTGAACATGCAAATTGGGAACAGGTGGGTGCCATGATTGGGTATAAAAGCAGCTTCCTTGACATGCTCAGTCATCCACATAGAAGGATGGGGCGAGGGTCACCACTCTGTGAACAAATGCGTGGGCAAATTGTCGAACAGTTCAAGAACAACTTTTCTCAACGAGCTATTGCAAGGAATTTAGGAATTTCACCATCTACGGTCCGTAATATCATCAAAAGGTTCAGAGAATCTGGAGAAATCACTACACGTAAGGGGCAAGGCCGAAAACCAACATTGAATGCCCGTGACCTTCGATCCCTCAGGCGGTACTGCATCAAAAACCGACATCAGTGTGTAAAAGATATCACCACATGGGCTCAGGAATACTTCAGAAAACCACTGTCAGTAACTACAGTTCGTCGCTACATCTGTAAGTGCAAGTTAAAGCTCTACTATGCAAAGCAAAAGCCATTCATCAACAAGATCCAGAAACGCCGCCGGCTTTGCTGGGCCCGAGCTCATCTGAGATGGACTGATGCAAAGTGGAAAAGTGTTCTGTGGTCTGATGAGTCCACATTTCAAATTGTCTTTGGAAACTGTGGACGTCGTGTCTTACGGACCAAAGAGGAAAAGAACCATCAGGACTGTTATAGGCGCAAAGTTCAAAAGCCAGCATCTGTGATGGTATGGGGGTGCATTAGTGCCCAAGGCATGGGTAACTTACACATCTGTGAAGGCACCATTAATGCTGAAAGGTACATACAGGTTTTGGAGCAACATATGCTGCCATCCAAGCGACGTCTTTTTCATGGACGCCCCAGCTTATTTCAGCAAGACAATGCCAAGCCACATTCTGCACGTGTTACAACAGCGTGGCTTCGTAGCAAAAGAGTGCGGGTCCTCCCCTGGCCTGCCTGCAGTCCAGACCTGTCCCCCATTGAAAATGTGTGGCGCATTATGAAACGTAAAATACGACAACGGAGACCCCGGACTGTTGAACAACTTAAGCTGTACATCAAGCAAGAATGGGGAAGAATTCCACCTGAAAAGCTTCAAAAATTGGTCTCCTCAGTTCCCAAACGTTTACTGAGTGTTGTTAAAAGGAAAGGCGATGTAACACAGTGGTAAATATGTCCCTGTGCCAACTTTTTTGCAATGTGTTGCTGCCATTGAATTCTAAGTTAATGGTTATTTGCAAAACAAAATAAAGTTTCTCCGTTCGAACATTAAATATATTGTCTTTGCATTCTATTCAGTTGAATATGGGTTGAAAAAGATTTGCAAGTCATTGTATTCTGTTTTTATTTGCGATTTGCACAACGTGCCAACTTTTCTGGTTTTGGGCTTGTATATAAAAAATTTTTTTTTTGAAAAGCCGAGTTACGCAGTTTCCGGTTTTACGTTGTAAACGTAGCGGCAGAGAAATACTGCACTGTACTCTCTACAAAAGCTAAGTCCGGTCCTCTGGACATTCAAAAAACAAAACAAAACTTGTTGGAGCAAGCTGGACCGGTAGAAACAGGCAGCAGCTGTGGAAAAGTAGCTGTTTTTTGGACGGCGGTTTTACGACGTAAACGCGCAATACAGAATACGGAGGAGGGACGGAGGAACAGCTTCACCAGCTCCCAGTAGGTTATTAACTCTTTTTTCCCTTCATTATGGCTCCTAAATGTATGTGTTTAGATAATTATGTAGGGTACTGTGTTAGGATAGGCTAAGTGCTTGGTAAAATACAGTGCTGTACGTATATGGTTCAGTATGTACGTATGTTCCGACTTACGTCGAAATTCGCTTTACGCCGCCGCGCAGGAACAGAAGTCCGTCGTAAGTCAAGGACTACCTGTACAACTGAATAGTTTCTATTTGGTATACCTCCTCAGGCACGTGTCTCCTAAGGTATCCTTTGAGCAAGGCATCCTCCAGAAACGGGTTCTTCAGTACTGGTTGGTCCTGAAAGAAAGATCCTATCCTGGCTCTGCTGAATGGCAGGTAACCTGCTGCTGCCTCCCAGAGTTGTTCTTTGTCAGATTTTCTTGTGCCTGGTTCAGCTACACTCACTGTTCTGATGTGGGTGAGCGGTCGGGAAACACCACGCCAGAGCTTGCAGCAGCCTGCAGCTACACGTCCGTTCAGGAGGGCTGAATACACCGACATGGCTCAAGATCTGCCTGCTGACCACAGAAAAGAGACAGTACCAGTATGTACATTGATGTTACAGAAAGAACCCATCAGACTTTACTTACACTTTATATTGTTGGTTTATATTCACTCTTCTAACTAATTCATTCAAGAAAATTGGCTTTCTTATTGCTATTTATAACTAACACATTTAAACAGCTTAAAACACAACGTATTTGTTTCCCAGACAACTGCTGCCCCATGGATCTGTTACAACCTCAAATAAGAAAAGTGAGCTATACAGATAAGCACTAATATGATAAACCATGATTCTTACATTATCTTTGATTTTGATTTCTTTGGTGACCTTACAGGCAGAAGATACTCCATGTTTTATTTCTTTCCTACATTTAGTGTGCAAATATTAAGAAAAGTTTTAAAGGATTGTCACCCGTTTGGGCATTACTTTCATTTGCACAATAAATAAAACATGTTTCATTCTTCCAGACTATAAATAAATGTGCATCAAAATGTTTCAAATTCTGCAAACAAGCTATTTGGGACAGTTTACTTTTTTGTATATCTTAACAGGTCTCACTTACAACAGAGTATTTGAAGCTCAATGTGATTTATCTGTATAAATAAAGGTTGAACTTCCTTAACTCAAACCTTCATATTTTACAGCCATAGCTTGTCATGTGTAGTTTATTTCCCCTTTATCTTACTTAAAATACATTAATATCACTAAAAAATATGGCAATAAATGTTGCTAAAAAAAAACTACCCGGTAATCCCCATGTTATGGAGCCAAGATGGTCTAGTGGCAGGGTTTTTGACTACGGACCCGAAGGTCGCGGGTTCGCGCCCCGGCCACTACCCAGCTTGGGGTGTCTATCACCTATTTCTCCAGCTCCCCGGGCGCTTTTGGGCTGCTCACTGCACCACCTGGTAGGTGGTTGGGTTAAATGCAGAGACGAATTTCGTCTGTGTATGGGAAACATACGCAGATGACAGGAATAGACATTATTATTATTATTATTATAACACCTGACCCACAGGATAATACTGAATGATGCAGAATCTGACAGGTGGTTGATAATGGGTGACCTGCCTGGTACTTGTGATTGCAAATTTACCCTTTTCTTTTTTTCCCTAAATCATTTTATAACATCAGAGACTAAAGAATGAGAAATGTGTAAATGTCATACTTCCATTGAGGAACATTCAGTTCAAAAATTTTAGGATGTTCACACGTCATTAAATTAGAGACACTGAACATTATGACTTCTCAAAACTCTGGATTTAATAAAAACTGTTTTTACACTAAATTATTTTGACTTTACCTGTTATATATAACTGGATGGAGAAAATCTTATGATCTCTGTAAGATGTCAACAAGTAAAAGTAGGAGTTGCTTTGTTAGTTTTGTACAGGCTTTCCTATTAAATTTGT
>JBBPBX010040725.1:9555-29223 GCA_038048925.1 Garcialebias charrua
GTGACGCCCCCTGCCGTAAAAGGCGTGAATGTATTCCTTCAGGTAATCGCGCGGGGGCGCAATTCCCATAGCAAGTATGTTGCACCGAGAGACAGAACTGAAAGGGAACTGAAAGTCACAATACAGGTTTCCAAATCGACCTGAACTTTTAATACATGAAAGTTTAAATAAATACGTAAATAAAATAAGTACTCAGAAATAGTTTCATTACAAAATACTTTCAGAAGAAACTGTAAGCTGAAAAACACACGTGATAATTATTTTTGAACATGAAATCTTTCTACATTGTTTCCACTACATTTTCTACATCGACCCTGTGCACACAATTTCGTTCCACCACATGTACAACATGTGGTGCAAATGACAAATAAAGAAACTCTGACTCTGAACTCTGTTTTGATTCCACACTTAGATAAATCAGTAAACTATTTTGTGGATTTTTAAAAAACCTCGGTCTTGTGTCTTTTTGTTCAGAACTACTTTTGTTGTAACTGATGCAAACTGCGTGTTTGTCCGAGGAGGAGGTTGTGCATTTTTTTCTTCCCAGCACGGACTCATCCATCCCTCTGTTTACTCATTTAGGCCAGCAAAGTTCTGTGGAAAATATTCCTGCTTATGAGTGTCTCTTTGTGAAGCACCAGACCTCTGTAATATTTCTCACCTAGGTGTGTGTGTGTGCTGATGCCATACAAAGGAGTGCACGGGTTAACCCTCAGCTCACTGAGCAGAAGGCAGATCGGAGCTGTGGGAAGCTTCAGAGCGCACGTTTGCTTATGCTTACCACGTGGGATGGAGAAGCTCAGTTTGATGTTTGTGTTGTTCTGAATCAGTCTCCTCTGACAGATAAACACACACACAACTGGTTCAAACCAAGATGGTTCTGTTCCTCAAGCAGCTCATCCAGGTCTTGATCTGAGGCTGTGAAGCAGCTTCCTGTTGTGAGTCTGTGTGTTGGGGTTAAGCAGGGCCTGAAGGCTCAAACCAAGATGGTTCTGTTCCTCAAGCAGCTCATCCAGGTCTTGATCTGAGGCTGTGAAGCAGCTTCCTGTTGTGAGTCTGTGTGTTGGGGTTAAGCAGGGCCTGAAGGCTCACTCGTTGGGGGTTATGTTATTTTATGCAGCAGCTTCTTCACTACTCCTCCAAGCTAAAAAGGAGGAGGCTGCTGAATGATACGGGATGCTGAGGTGCGAGGGAACCCCCTTACTGCCTCTGTGGAGCTGGAGGAAGTGGTGAAGTAAAGTGGAGCTGCACTCCAAAAACCCTCCCTCATGACACACACAGTGGCCACGGATTCATGGGCAGGTGAGATGCAGCCCCAGAAAAAATGTATTTAATTCGTCACACAAAATCGTTTTGAAATAGTTTATTTTAGCACATTGATACAACCTATGAATGAATAAATGAACATCTAACAAAAAAAATGGAAATATTGCACGTGAAGCAAGGTTGTTAAAAAAACAGAAAAAAATAGCATCGACATGGACAAGAAATGGAAACATCTTTATCAAAACACATGAAGGGTCTCAGGCTAAAATGATAAAAGAACTGAAGGATCTAGAAAAACTCAGATGAACTCAAGAGATGACAAATTACAAATCAATGAAACAACTCACACACAAAATGGACATAATATACAGTGAAATGAACAAATACATTAAAAAATGACAACATACGAAGACTCAGAACCTAAAATATATAATCTTGAAGATGTGATTGATGCTAAATTTTTTCCTGTAATAAAAGATAGAGAATATTATAATGAAGAGCAATTTAATGACATCGATATGACAAATGGAAATTTCTCTATTATTCACTTCAATAGTAGAAGTATAAATGCAAACATAGCCAAAATAGATTACTTAAAACCGTTAAATAGAACTTTTACGATAATAGCGCTGTCAGAGACATGGCTCAATGATGAAAACACAAATAATATTCACATCAAAGGGTATGAATTATATCATATGAACAGAAATAACAAAAGGGGTGGTGGAGTCACTATATTTGTTAATAATGAAATAAAATGCAAATTAATTAGCGAAATGTCAATAATTGTTGATAATATTATGGAAATTATAACTATAGAAATAATAAACAAGAATGATAAAAACATAATAATAAGTTGTGTATATAGATCACCAGGATCAAATATAGAAATATTCACTGTTAAAATCTTGGAGCTATTGGAAAAGAGTTTTAATAAAAAAGCTTTTTTGTGTGGAGACTTTAATATTGATCTGGGAAATAAAACAGATTCAAATAACATCAGTACATACATTTATAAACTCAATGTACAGTTTAAATATGTATCATTTGATATCAAAGCCAACAAGAATTACAACTCATAGTGCCACAATAATTGTTAATATTTTCACAAATATAACAAATGGTGATGTGATAGGTGGTATTTTAATGACCGACTTAAGTGATCATTTACCAGTTTTCACAATCTACAAAAATGATCAAAGCATCACAAAAACAGTTACAACTAAGAAAAAGATCATAAACACATCAAAAAAAGTTTTGGATGAATTAAAAGAGGATCGATAAACAAGACTGGAATGAAGTGTATGTTGATGATGTGAACAGATCATATGAGTTTATGAATATCTTACAAGCTCCGTATGAAAAGAATTGTGTGCAAAAAAATTACACAAAGAGAAATATTGTTGACCAACCATGGATGACAAAAGGGTTGAGAAATGCTTGTTAAAAAAAAGAACTATTTGTATTCATGTTTCTTGAAATTGCAAAGTCAGAACGCTGAAGAAAAATATAAAAAGTATAAAAATAAATTAGTAGGGATAATAAAAAACGGGTATTTTAAAATATTTTGTAAAGGACAACGATGAAATTCATGATGAGAATGAAATTGTAAATGGATTTAATCAATATTTTGTGAATGTTGGATCAAGCCTTGCAGCTAAAATACCAAAAGTATATAATAATGTGAGCCATTCAATTACAGGCTGTGCAAACAGTATTTTTCTAAATGGAACTGACGAAGAGGAAATAATGAAGGTAGTAAAAAATCTTACAGACAAGAGATCAAAAGACTGGGTGGACATGGATATGATGTTTGTAAAGGACATAATGAGTCATGTTATTGAGCCGTTTACATATGTAATTTATCATTTTCAACAGAAATATTCCCTGATAACATGAAAGTAGCTAAGGTAGTTCCTCTTTTTTAAAATGGTGATAAATGTGTGTTCAACAATTCAATATCCTTGTTACCACAGTTCTCAAAAATTATTGAGAAACTATTTGTGAACATCCATCCATCCATCCATCCATTTTCTTCCGCTTATCCGGGGTCGGGTCGCGGGGGTAGCAGCCTAAGTAGGGAGGCCCAGACTTCCCTCTCCCCAGCCACTTGGAGCAGCTCCTCTGGGGGAATCCCAAGGCGTTCCCAGGCCAGCCGAGAAACATAGTCCCTCCAGCGTATCCTGGGTCTTCCTCTGGGTCTCCTCCCGGTGGGACATGCCCGGAACACCTCACCAGGGAGGCGTCCAGGAGGCATCCTAACCAGATGCCCGAGCCACCTCAACTGGCTCCTCTCGATGTGGAGAAGCAGCGGCTCTACTCCGAGTCCCTCCCGGATGACTGAGCTTCTCACCCTATCTCTAAGGGAGAGTCCAGCCACCCTGCGGAGAAAACTCATTTCAGCCGCTTGTATCCGAGATCTTGTTCTTTCGGTCATAACCCAAAGCTCATGACCATAGATGAGGGTGGGAACGTAGATCGATCGGTAAATTGAGAGCTTTGCCTTTTGACTCAGCTCTCTCTTCACCACGACAGACCGGTACAGCGCCCGCTTCACTGCGGACGCTGCACCTATCCGCCTATCGATCTCACGCTCCAGTTTTCCCTCATTCGTGAACAAGATCCCGAGATACTTAAACTCCTCCACTTGGGTAAGGACCTCCTCCCCGACCCGGAGAGGGCACGCTACCCTTTTCCGGCTCAAGACCATGGCCTCGGATTTGGAGGAACTGATCCTCATCCCGGCCGCATCACATTCAGCTGCAAACCGCTCCAGCGAAAGCTGTAGATCACGAGCTGATGAAGCCAATAGGACCACATCATCTGCAAAAAACAGAGAAGCGATTCTAAGGCCACCAAAACGGATCCTCTCAACACCTTGGCTGCGCCTAGAAATTCTGTCCATAAAAGTTATAAACAGAATCGGTGACAAAGGGCAACCTTGGCGGAGTCCAACTCTCACCGGAAACGAGCCTGACTTACTGCCGGCAATGCGGACCAAGCTCTGACACCGGTCGTACAGGGACCTAACAGCCCATATCAATGGGCCTGGTACCCCATACTCCCGGAGTACCCCACAGAACCCCCCGAGGGACGCGGTCGAATGCCTTTTCCAAGTCTACAAAGCACATGTAAACTGGTTGGGCAAACTCCCACGCACCCTCCAGGACCCTGTTGAGGGTGTAGAGCTGGTCTAGTGTTCCACGACCAGGACGAAAACCACACTGCTCCTCCTGAATCCGAGGTTCGACTATCCGACGGACCCTCCTCTCCAGAACCCCTGAATAGACCTTACCAGGGAGGCTTAAGAGTGTGATCCCTCTATAGTTGGAACACACCCTACGGTCCCCCTTTTTGAATAGGGGAACCACCACCCCAGTCTGCCAATCCAAGGGAACTGCCCCCGATGTCCACGCGATATTGCAGAGTCGCGTAAGCCAACACAACCCCACAACATCCAGAGCCCTAAGGAACTCAGGACGAATCTCATCCACCCCCGGAGCCTTGCCACCGCGGAGCTTTTTAACCACCTCGGCGACCTCAGCACCAGAGATTGGAGAGCCCGACCCAAAGTCCCCAGGCTCCGCTTCCTCAGTGGAAGACGTGCCAGTAGGATTGAGGAGGTCTTCGAAGTATTCCGCCCACCGACTCACAACATCCCGAGTTGAGGTCAACAGCACGCCATCCCCACCATAAATGGTGTTGGTCGCGTACCGCTTTCCCCCCCTGAGACGCCGGATGGTGGACCAGAATCGCCTCGAAGCCGTACGGAAGTCATTCTCCATGGCCTCTCCGAACTCCTCCCACGCCCGAGTTTTTGCCTCAGCAACCACCCGAGCCGCATGCCGCTTGGACTGCCGGTACCTATCTGCTGCTTCCGGGGTCCCACAGGCCAAAAAGGCCCAATAGGACTCCTTCTTCAGCTTGACAGCATCCCTCACCGCCGGTGTCCACCACCGGGTTCGAGGGTTGCCACCACGACAGGCACCAACAACCTTGCGGCCACAACTCCGATAAGCTGCCTCGACAATAGAGGCGCGAAACATGGCCCACTCGGGCTCAATGTCCCCCGCCTCCCTCGGAACGTGTTCAAAGCTCTCCCGGAGGTGGGAGTTAAAGCTCCGTCTTACGGGAGACTCTGCCAGACGTTCCCAGCAGACCCTCACAATACGTTTGGGTCTGCCAGGTCTGACCGGCATCCTCCCCCACCATCGGAGCCAACTCACCACCAGGTAGTGGTCAGTTGACAGCTCCGCCCCTCTCTTCACCCGAGTGTCCAGGACATGCGGCCGCAGATCAGATGAGACGACAACAAAGTCAATCATTGAACTACGACCTAGGGTTGTATTTGTGAACAGACTAGATCAATTTATAGATACACAAAATATTCTAAGCAACAGTCAGTATGGGTTTAGAGCAAAAAAGTCTACATCAATGGCTCTCCTGGAATTAATGGAACAAATAACTACTGCCGTCGATCAAAAACAATATTGTGTCAGTATTTTTGCTGATTTAAAAAAGCATTACTATTGATCACACCATTCTCCTTGAAAAACTGAACAAATATGGTATTAGAGGACCAGCATTACAGTGGGTATCTAGCTATTTGAAAGATAGGAAACAGTTTGTACAGATAAATGATGTAAGATCTGCCCTCTGTAATATCACATGTGGAGTTCCTCAAGGCTCAGTACTTGGACCAAAGCTATTTATTTTATATGTGAACGACTTGGTAAATGTGTCAGGACTTCTTAAATGTGTACTTTTTGCTGATGATACCACATTTTTTTGTTTGGGTGAAAATATAGAACAAATGTTGGAATTGATGAAGACAGAATTTGTCAAAATACAAACTTGGTTTAAACTTAATAAATTATCATTAAATCTAGATAAAACTAATTACATGATATTCAGTAATAAAAAGAAAACTGTTGATGTTCCATTCAAAATTGAGGGTGTTGAGATTTGTAGAGTGAGTGAGGTGAAGTTTTTGGGTGTTATCATTGATGATAAACTGACATGGAAACAACACATAAATTCTGTAAGAATAAAAATAGCTAAATCTATTGCAGTACTGTACAAAGTCAGAGACTTATTGAATGATAAAGCTCTGTATTTGTTGTATAAGGGGACAGATATATTTGTAAAACCACAATTCAGAACTACCGTAGTTTGAAGGGACGGTCTACCTATATCCAGGGAATTGGATTATGGAATGGCTTGGAGAATGTAGTTAAAAATGCCAAGTCAATGTTTACATTTAAGAAAATGATCAAAACTAAATTGCTAAAAAAAATATATATATGAAGTAGCGTAATGTGTATTGTATTAGTTAGAAAATTAGATAGTTTTTCATTTCATTCTGTTACTGGAAGATTATTTTTGTTTGAATTGATTGTTTGAAGAAAGGGGCAGATATAATAAGATTTTTTCTTCTTTCTGCTACCTTTCATTTTTTTACATTTTGTACATTATCATTTATGGGACTGTTTTGTATTGTGTGTTTTTTTGTTAAAAAAATAAACAAATTTAATAAACATAAACCTGTACCTAGACTTGGAATTATCTCAAACCCAGGAATAGCTGCAGCAAACCTGCTGAGACCAAAAGTGGAGATATTCTGTGTTTAAATCTATTTGGAGCAGACTGAGGGAACCAGAACAAAAAACGGAGAAGAACAAAGTCATAGAACAAAATCTTCTTACTGATTCACTGTTTCTAAGAATTTTTTTCACTTTTATATTATTTTAGTTACTTCACTGAACATTTTTCTCCCATTTAACTGTATTAATCTGGGGCATTATTTTAGATTTATTATTTCAAATCAAATTAAAGCTGCAAGCAGCATTGAGGCCCTCACAACAAACCGACTCTCTGGCATTACAGTGACTGTGTAAGCCCCAACTAGTCCACCCAGTCGCCTTCGCAAACGCTCTCATGCCTATCCTGCACTCGTTCACCAGGGTGCGCATTTGCGGGGGTTGGCCAAGATGGCGGAAAGGAGATACCGTATTCGTCGTTGTAAAATACGCACCTGTGTATAATACGCTTTGTCCAATTATTGCCAATAAACCAGAAAAAAAACATACATAATACGCTTCAGTGTTTAATACGCATCTATTATGCGTCACTCTCCCCTCCCTGGGCTGCCACCTTACCGTGGTGGAGGGGTTTGAGTGTCCCAATGATCCTAGGAGCTATGCTGTCAGGGGCTTCATGCCCCTAGAAGGGTCACCCAAGGCAGACAGGTCCTAGGTGAGGGATCAGACAAAGTGCAGCCCAAAAACCCCTATGATGAGTACAATTAATGGACTAAGTTTTCCCTCGCCCGGACGCGGGTCACCGGGGCCCCACTCTGGAGCCAGGCCCGGAGGTGGGGCACGCTGGCGAGCGCCTGGTGGCCGGGCTTTTACCCATGGAGCCCGGCCGGGCACAGCCCGAAGAGGAGACGTGGGTCCCCCTTCCCATGGGCTCACCACCTGTGGGAGGGGCCAAAGGGGTCGGGTGCAATGTGAGATGGGTGGTGGCCGAGGGCGGGGACCCTGGCGGTCTGATCCTCGGCTACAGAAGCTGGCCATTGGGACATGGAATGTCACCTCTCTGGTGGGGAAGGAGCCTGAGCTAGTGTGTGAGGTTGAGAGGTTCCGACTAGAAATAGTCGGACTCACCTCAACGCATGGCTCTGGCTCTGGAACCAGTTTCCTTGAGAGGGGTTGGACACTCTTCCACTCTGGAGTTGCCCCTGGTGAGAGGCGCCGAGCAGGAGTGGGCATACTGGTTGCCCCCCATCTTGGTGCCTGTACGTTGGGGTTCACCCCGGTGAACGAGAGGGTAGCCTCCCTTCGCCTACGTGTGGGGGGACGGGCTCTGACTGTTGTTTGTGCCTATGCACCAAACGGCAGCTCAGACTACCCACCCTTTTTGGAGTCCTTGGAGGGGGTATTGGAGAGTGCGCCTCCTGGGGACTCCCTTGTTCTACTGGGGGACTTCAACGCTCACGTGGGCAATGACAGTGAGACCTGGAGGGGTGTGGTTGGGAGGAACGGCCCCCCTGATCTGAACCAGAGTGGTGTTCTGTTATTGGACTTCTGTGCTCGTCATGGATTGTCCATAACGAACACCATGTTTAAGCATAAGGGTGTCCATATGTGCTCTTGGCACCAGGACACCCTAGGTCGCAGTTCGATGATCGACTTTGTTGTCGTCTCATCTGATCTGCGGCCGCATGTCTTGGACACTCGGGTGAGGAGAGGGGCGGAGCTGTCAACTGACCACTACCTGGTGGTGAGTTGGCTCCGATGGTGGGGGAGGATGCCGGTCAGACCTGGCAGACCCAAACGTATTGTGAGGGTCTGCTGGGAACGTCTGGCAGAGTCTCCCGTAAGACGGAGCTTTAACTCCCACCTCCGGGAGAGCTTTGAACACGTTCCAAGGGAGGCGGGGGACATGGAGTCCGAGTGGGCCGTGTTCCGCGCCTCTATTGTCGAGGCAGCTTATCGGAGCTGTGGCCGCAAGGTTGTTGGTGCCTGTCGTGGTGGCAACCCTCGAACCCGGTGGTGGACACCGGCAGTGAGGGATGCTGTCAGGCTGAAGAAGGAGTCCTATTGGGCCTTTTTGGCTTGTGGGACCCCGGAAGCAGCTGATAGGTACCGGCAGTCCAAGCGGCATGCGGCTCGGGTGGTTGCTGAGGCAAAAACTCGGGCGTGGGAGGAGTTCGGAGAGGCCATGGAGAATGACTTCCGTACGGCTTCGAGGCGATTCTGGTCCACCATCCGGCGTCTCAGGGGGGGAAAGAGGTACGAGACCAACACCATTTATGGTGGAGGTGGCGTGCTGCTGACCTCAACTCGGGATGTTGTGAGTCGGTGGGCGGAATACTTCGAAGACCTCCTCAATCCTACTGGCACGTCTTCCACTGAGGAAGCAGAGCCTGGGGACTTTGGGTCGGGTTCTCCGATCTCTGGTGCTGAGGTCGCCGAGGTGGTTAAAAAGCTCCGCGGTGGCAAGGCTCCGGGGGTGGATGAGATTCGCCCGGAGTTCCTTAGGGCTCTGGATGTTGTAGGGTTGTGTTGGCTTACGCGACTCTGCAATATCGCGTGGACATCGGGGGCAGTTCCCTTGGATTGGCAGACTGGGGTGGTGGTTCCCCTATTTAAAAAGGGGGACCGTAGGGTGTGTTCCAACTATAGGGGGATCACACTCTTAAGCCTCCCTGGTAAGGTCTATTCAGGGGTTCTGGAGAGGAGGGTCCGTCGGATAGTCGAACCTCGGATTCAGGAGGAGCAGTGTGGTTTTCGTCCTGGTCGTGGAACACTGGACCAGCTCTACACCCTCAGCAGGGTCCTGGAGGGTGCGTGGGAGTTTGCCCAACCAGTTTACATGTGCTTTGTGGACTTGGAGAAGGCATTCGACCGCGTCCCTCGGGGGGTTCTGTGGGGGGTACTCCGGGAGTATGGGGTACCAGGCCCTTTGATAAGGGCTGTTAGGTCCCTGTACGACCGGTGTCAGAGCTTGGTCCGCATTGCCGGCAGTAAGTCAGGCTCGTTTCCGGTGAGAGTTGGACTCCGCCAAGGTTGCCCTTTGTCACCGATTCTGTTCATAACTTTTATGGACAGAATTTCTAGGCGCAGCCAAGGTGTTGAGAGGATCCGTTTTGGTGACCTTAGAATCGCTTCTCTGTTTTTTGCAGATGATGTGGTCCTACTGGCTTCATCAGTTCGTGATTTACAACTTTCACTGGAGCGGTTTGCAGCCGAGTGTGATGCGGCCGGGATGAGGATCAGTTCCTCCAAATCCGAGGCCATGGTCTTGAGCCGGAAAAGGGTAGCATGCCCTCTCCGGGTCGGGGAGGAGGTCCTGCCCCAAGTGGAGGAGTTTAAGTATCTCGGGATCTTGTTCACGAATGAGGGAAAACTGGAGCGTGAGATCGATAGGCGGATAGGTGCAGCGTCCGCAGTGAAGCGGGCGCTGTACCGGTCTGTCGTGGTGAAGAGAGAGCTGAGTCAAAAGGCAAAGCTCTCAATTTACCGATCGATCTACGTTCCCACCCTCATCTATGGTCATGAGCTTTGGGTTATGACCGAAAGAACAAGATCTCGGATACAAGCGGCTGAAATGAGTTTTCTCCGCAGGGTGTCTGGACTCTCCCTTAGAGATAGGGTGAGAAGCTCAGTCATCCGGGAGGGACTCGGAGTAGAGCCGCTGCTTCTCCACATCGAGAGGAGCCAGTTGAGGTGGCTCGGGCATCTGGTTAGGATGCCTCCTGGACGCCTCCCTGGTGAGGTGTTCCGGGCACGTCCCACCGGGAGGAGACCCAGAGGAAGACCCAGGACACGCTGGAGGGACTATGTTTCTCGGCTGGCCTGGGAACGCCTTGGGATTCCCCCGGAGGAGCTGCTCCAAGTGGCTGGGGAGAGGGAAGTCTGGGCCTCCCTACTTAGGCTGCTACCCCCGCGACCCGACCCCGGATAAGCGGAAGAAGATGGATGGATGGATGGATATTATGCGTCACCACTATGCGACGCGTCAGCGCCTCATTTGCCCTGCTTAAAATGGCGGCCACAGAAGCGGGCGAGCACCAAAGGAATTTACAACAAAACACGGTAAAAACTATTATTTCTTTGCGAGAAAAAATATATTTCTTAGCTGACTTTATAGCACACGGTCTCCTGACCTTAACTAAATGTGAAATCAGCTGGTCTGAGCTGGATTTTAAAAAATAGTTCGCCGATTTGCAAACAGGCAATTCGGACGCTTTATTTCTTTAAATTTAGCTAAATAAACGCTTAAAAAATATATTTCTTAGCTGACTTTATAGCAAACGGGCTCCTAAGCTTAACCAAATGTGAAATCAGCTGGTCTGAGCTGGATTTAAAAAAATAGTTCGCCGATTTGCAAACAGTCGGTTCGGACGCTTTATTTCTTTAAATTTAGCTAAATAAACGCTTAAAAAATATATTTCTTAGCTGACTTTATAGCAAACGGGCTCCTGAGCTTATCCAAATGTGAAATCAGCTGGATTTAAAAATCTGGTTGGTTTATGAGTTACGGTATCTTGAAAACAAAAACAGCGAACCTCACAGCTAAATGCAGCTACATCCAGAGCAGGGGGTGGGCAACGACAGAGTCAGTCCGACCAGAGGAGGCTTTTTTCGGACACATGAGCTAGAAACGTCTGGAAGTGGCCCTCCTCTTCGCTCTCTGAGTCCTCTGCTGCTGCCCATAGTGCCCATAGCGGCTGAAACTGGTACTACACCATTTTTTCCCAAAATGAAAAACGAAGAATCAGAGCGAAAAATGGGTCTAAAAATATGGGAAAAAATCCATAGATAATACGCTTCGGTGTATAATACGCAGGACATTCAAATGAGCAAAAAAAAACGCGTATTATACACCGACGAATACGGTAGACGCTTCGTCAGATTTTCTCCCAAAACTTGCAGAAAAACGGCATTTTTAATGACCTCTGGTATTCAGTAGCAATGCCAAATAATCCCTTGGCGAAAAGAAAGAACAATACCACTCCTCAGAATTCACCTACTAAAGCCAGCATCACAAAAAAAGGCAAAATGGAGCAATAATCTCTAATCAACATCGTGAAGGAGCTAAAGCAGGAGCTAAAGCAAGCTGTTCACGAACAAGGAGCTTCCTTCGAAAGGTCTATGGTTGATCTCAGAAGGTCAGTTGACTTTATTTCTGCTGATTTGCAAGAAATTAAAGGAACTATACATAATACTGTGAAGAGAGTGGATACTGCAGAAGAGAAAATTAAAATGCTGGAGAACAAAGTTGTTGAATTGTCAGGCGACAAACGCCGCTGTAACTTACGCCTGCGTGGTGTGCACAAGGCAGAGGGTGAAGACGTGAGGAGAAAAGTTATCGAAATCTGCCAATACATAGCTCCAAACCACAAAGAGAAGTTTGCTGAAGTGATAGACTCAGTACACAGGCTTGGGAGAATAAACACAGTTATGCCTCAGCGCTACACGCGGGATATCATCATCCAGTTTTCCACGAGGCACTACCGGGATGTAGTGTGGAAGATGTCTAAGAATGCTGAGTACATGACACAGAAAACTGCGCTTCATAGAGGACCTGACGCCGGAGGATCGAGAGAAAAGAAAACGACTGTGGCCCATCATCAAAAAGGCACGCGAGGAGAAGAAGATGGCCTACTTCGTTGGGGGAAGGGCCTTTGTGGAGAACAATGAGATTTTCTAACTGTTGGTTTGAAAGGGAGAAAACTCTATGATTAATCCAATCTAAGAGTAAATCACTGTGCTGACTTTTGTGTTTGTTTGTTTGTATGTTTGTTTGTTTGTTTGTTTGTTGAACATTTCTACTTTTAAATTTATTTCAGTTAAAGGATCAGTATGTAAGTTATTTTTTAAACATATTTTTTCACTCTGCTACTATTTTATGATAGATGGATGTTTGACAGGTAATCTCTGAAAAAAACTATAGTCCTCTGGCGTCTCCCGGTGGTAATAAAAGCATTTATAAAAACCAAAGCGCCCCGCGGTTAACCAGCCAATAAAAACAGAGTTTATAACCAGCCAATAAAAACAGAGCTTCTAACTTCTCACGCTCCTAACCCACCCCCCAACCCACGCCCCCGCCTGCGAGCCCGCAGCGGCTGCGCAGGTTCTCGTTGAAATAATTGCAAAGCGATGCAGGACTGTTTTATATGTGACACAAATGTATTAAATTCCCCTTCTTCATCCCTTATCTGGACTATTCTTTTTTTTTGCCAAAAGTCAAGTGATCGCTCACTCCTCTCCTCTCCCTCCGCTGAGTGCATTGAATGAGGAAATGGCTGAGGTTGTCACGAGCGAATTAAAGTCAGGTTTTACATGGCTGCTCCAGTCCCTGCAGATTTTCTGGTGTTCTGGAGTGCTGGACCAGCGCTCCATGGTTTTATTTTATTTTTTAGAACGTTTTATTAACATATAAACACAGAATATGCAGCGGCTCCGACAGGAGCTGACAGCGGAGGCGGAGCTGATCTCAAGTTCAGCAGACCACGGGGGAGCAGCCATATATGGCTCTGAGGGGGAGGGAGCAGAATGCTTTCCCTGTTCAAAATTTTTCTGTGTTTTGGTCATACAGAAATCGCAGACAGCAGCTTTAATGCTCGAGGCTTAAGAGACATTACTAAACGCAAGGCAGTTTTTCTTTATGTGAAATAGTTTGACTCTGACTTTTGCTTGGTTCAGGAATCACACTCTACTGAAAAAGATCAAAACTTCTGGAAATCACAATGGGGCGAGGACCTGTGGATGTCGCATGGAAACCGTCACTCAGCTGGAACGTTAACCCTGAAGCACAAGTTTAAGGAGAAGATTATTTTCACTCAGTCTGACCCAAATGGACATTATATGTTGACAGTTTTCTGTTATTGCAACCAATTTGATCTATTAGGTAATGTTTATGGGTACACTAACACAAGAGAAAACAAAGAGTTATTCCAAACACAGTACTACTTTTGAAAGTATCAAGGAAAGGTTTATTGATGTTAAAATAATACTGGGAGGAGATTTTAATTGCATATTTAATGACGACATTGATAGATGGCCTGGCAGAAATAAAACCATCTTTTTTTTTATTATTTTATGAATGAACAAGGTCTTCATGATATCTGGAGAGTTACTAACTCAAATAGTAAAGAATTTACTTGGACAAATACGGCTGGTTCTCTACGATCCAGAATAGACGTTTGGTTAATATCGGAATCCCTTATTCAATTAATTTGCAAAACAGAAATTATGCCTACCCCATTAACAGACCATAAAGCAATTGTATTAACTTTAAACTTATCACCTGATAAGCCAACTCAAAGATACCTAGCATACTGGAAACTAAACAGTTCGTTATTACAAAATGAATCTCTAAATAAAACAATAAGAAGAAAAATCTCAAAACATTTTGAAACCGCAGAAGATACAGGGGAATATAAAAAACAATGGAAGCTTTTAAAATATGAGCTAAGAAGATTGTTTATAGAAACAAGTTCTAAACAAAAAAGGAAAAGAAATTAGATGAAAGTAATCTGATAGCCAATTTAATCTCACTATCATCCATATTGCCAGAAAATTTATCTGAACAACAGCAAGCAGATCTCCTAACTTCACAACTAAAACTTGATCAATTATATATCAATAAAGCCAAAGGTGCTTTTGTACGTTCAAGAGCAAAATGGTTAGAGGAGGGTGAGCAAAATTCTAGCTATTTTCTTTAAGTTAGAAAAACAAAGACAAAACAAAAATAGTATAAATAGACTCTCTTCAAATGGTAATATCATAGAAAATCCAAAAGAACTATCCAAATTCTGTGAGAACTTCTATAAAAAACTATATACCTCAACCATTTCACCTGCTCAAATGAATGATTTATTTAACAATCTATGTAATATTAAGACAATTGGAGATTTTAAAAAATCAATTTGTGACTCACCCATAACACTTACAGAAATCTCAGATGCTATTAAAAAACTTAAATGAAATAAATCTCCAGGTACTGATGGGCTAACTTCTGAATTTTACAAACTATTCACAACTGAACTTGCTCCCTTTTTGTTGAATGTTTTTAGAGAAAGTATAGATAAAGAGCAACTACCATCCACTTTATGCCAAGACTTAATTACACTCATACCAAAACCACAAAAAGATGTATTACTTTTAGACAACTGGCGCCCCATCACACTGCTAAATAATGATTATAAAGTTTTAGCATTGTGTTTAGCAAATAAATTGAAAAAAGTACTTCATGATGTTATTGGGGAAACTCAAAATTGTTTTATGGCTGGAAGACACATAATTGATAATACAGTATAAGGCTTGTCTTAGATTTATTAGACTACGCAGATTTAATATCAGAAAATAGTTTTACAGTATTCTCTTTCTTGACTTCCATAAAGCGTTTGACTCACTGGAACATGATTTTTTATTTAAAACTTTGGATCTGTTCGGTTTTGGTGAACACTTTGAGAAATCAATATGTACCCTCTATGCCTTTGGCAATAGCTCAATTAGACTAGCTCATGGAACCTCCGGTAGATTTAATATCGAGCGTGGTATCAGACAAGGTTGTTGTCCAATATCCCCGTTTTTGTTCCTTCTTCCTATGGAGATTTTAGCACATTTTATAAAAAAACGCTTAAAAGGTATTCAGATTGCTGGTAGAGAAATATGTCTGAGCCAACTGGCAGATGGCACAACTCTATTTCTAAAAGATTGCTCTCAAGTAAAGTGTGCTGTTGAGCTGCTTGGTGTATTTTCTGCAGCCTCAGGTCTCAATCTTAATTTATCTAAATGTTTTACTCCCTATTAAAACTTGCCATGACACAGAGATCTCAGGAATTCCAGTAAAACACAAAGTTAAATATCTTGGTATTTATAAGAGAAGATAAGATAAGATATAAGAAGAGGACCAAAGATTAAGTGATAACTTTAATCCCCTTGTTACTGTAATTCAAAAGAAATTCAATTTATAGGTACAGAGAGACTTATCCATCTCCGGTTGTGTCTTACTCTCTAAGGCTGAAGGTCTCTCCAGTTTGGTGTATGCAACTTCTGCCCTTGAGGTTCCTAAGGATATCATTTCAAAAGTGGACAAAACATTGTTTGATTTTATTTGGAAGAGAAAGGATCATCTAATCCAAAAAAATGTAATGATAAATAAGCTGTGCTCTGGTGGGTTTAAAGGAGAAATGAAAAGTGTTTTTAAGCTAATAGTAGTCTAATGAAAAGCATAAAATAAGCTTGTTGAGAAAATTTCACAAGTCAAAAATGTCATCCTAACTCAAATTTAGACTTTGCAAAGTGAAAAAATTCTCATCTGGTGTTTTTGACCCCCCTCCCTCTGCTTGCTCTCCGTCCCCTGAATATGACATAGGCAGTGCAATGGTCGTCCCTCATACAGTAATATTAGTGTGTGTATCTAGTATTTTTTCAACTTTCATCATTTTGTAAACCGCCCCCTAGCTTATAGACTGTAGTTATGTTATCATTCACAAGAGTTTGTATATATTTTTTTGTTTATGTAGTGTTTTGTAGTTCTGTTTGTGTTAATAAAAAAAAAATCTAGTAGTGGACAAAAAGGTTTCAGTGTGTAGCAATTAGGGATGCAGCAAAAAAAAATCTATTTTTTAAAGAATCAAGATTCTTAGTCCTGGCGATTCAGAATCGATTCTAAAAGCCCCAAAATAGATTTTAAAACTTTTTTAAAATTTTATATTGTATTTTTACCGCTCCTGTGCATTCGGCCGCTGTAGAATTTTGGCCGTGTAGGGCCACCGTAGTTAGTTAGCCAGGCAGCTCCCAATGGAGCCTGCTAGCAAGGAGGGAGACCCTGCATGTTTCAACTTGCTCCTTCATCTTTAAAAATCATTTTAGATCCTACTATGTTCTGTGGAATACAGAGCTTAACAAGACATTGGTAACTGTTTCAGGACATTTTCAACACCCCCACTCCCATGTTAGCATACGGCGCTAGCATGCTAACGTTAGCATACGGCGCTAGCATGCTAACGTTAGCATGCGAAGGCTATTCGTATTTCCAGGATAGAAATGCCCATTAATGCACTAAATCACCAAACTGTTTTTGACAAACTAAAGTGATATCCTTCAGATTCAAAAAAGTCTTCTGCTTCCATTTTAAATGACAGACAAGAGGACAGTAATGATGGGTTTATAGCTTCAGTGTTATTGTAAGATAGCAAAGGAGGTCTTAATTGTGTCATAAAAGTGCGTCCAGAAAATTACTACAGAAATCACTGCACTTCGGCATGTAGCAGGAAAAATGTAAAAAAACTATTTCTTTAAGCTACTGACTTGAAAAAAGCATACTAAGTATGTTTATGTGTGTTGTTTACTATATGAAATTCTTGTTATATCGATTTTTTCAGATTTGATTACATTTCTCCTTTAATGTATTAGACTTACAGACTCTAAACTCCTCCTTTAAAATTAAGTGGATAAAAAGATATCTCCTAAATCCAAACTCTTTGTGGAACTTCATCTCAACACACGTACAGTATTTGAAGCATTGGGTGATCTAGCTTTTATTTGAAGGTGTAACTACAACATTGACAAAATCCCTATCAAACTCTCCAACTTCCACAAACATCTGCTTTTATGCTGGACTTTGGGTCACAAACACAATTTCTCCCCACACAAATACAATATCTGGAATAACAAAGGCATCTGTTTTAAACATAAATCTATTTTCTTTAAAATATGGTTTGACAGAGGAATCGTTCATGTACATCAGTTATTCAACAAAGACAGCAACACTTACTCTTATAGTGAATTTTTAACTACCCTACATACAATTTTCCAGTACTACCGAAAGAATTTGCAATTGTGTTTGATGCCATTCCATCTGGTGTGAAAATATTGATGTCAAATCCTGTACAAAACAGTACGGACTATTTAACTGAAAAATTATTCATAGGCAATTCTGACCCATTTTTAAGTGAAAAACAAATAGAATAGAATAGAATATATCTTTATTGACATTGTCATTGCACCGGGGCACAAAACAACGTAATTGATTACGCACATCCGTCTTAGATAGGGGCGAGTGCACGAAGCCGCAGCAGTATGAAACTGCGCCGCAACAATCAGATATGGAAAAAGGAATAGACACAAACGGGTAAGAACGTGGTATTCAAAAAAAAGAATCTATCACAATTTGTCAGGAGACACTCCATGATAAAGTCCAAAAAAACTCTACCAGCTTTTAGCACATATTAGACAGGACAAGATGCATTATGACGGCAGGCGGGAGGTAAAGTCTGTGAGTAATCAGTTCCAGATAAGCACAGTTCGCAGGTCTCAGCCCGGCTCCATCTGAGAACGCACACACAGAGACCTCTGGGGGGAGGGGTGGGGGAGGGCAGCGAGTTCCCTTCAGCTTCCCAGCTCAGGAGAAGATTTGTAGACAGCCTTCAGTTCAAGGCTGCACAGAGACCAGATTAGATTAGTTGCTTTATTTTTACAGTCAGGCCACAGTGTACTTTTACTGCAGTCTTAAGTCCAGGTGCTGTTTCTGGGTCCAAATCGCCGAATCGAGAGAGGTTCCGAGCTACAAGATCCTTCCGTATGTGCCCTGTTTGAATCCGGACGGCTGTAAACGAGTTCCACACACCGCAGGTCCGCGGCAGCCACCGCTTCTCCCACCGTGCGGTTCAGCCCGCACAACAGCTGGGAAGGTCATCATAGCCTGGATCAAAGCATTTTCGCTGAGCGGAAGTCTCGCCAGCACGCCGATCGCGGCGGTCCTCCTCAGCCTTCAGTGGCAGAAACAGCCACCAGTATCCCAATAATCCACAGAGATTCCACGTCCCCGACAGAAAGAGCGGCCAGTTACATTAGCCTGCTCCTCGAGTTCATAATGTAGCTCACCGCACGCGTGTCGATGGGGCTCCCCGGCTCTCCCTGGCCGGTGCGCTTCGCGGAATTTTTTTTTATCGATAGTATCGATAGAGGAAATAGCCCAGAAAACAGTCCACGCACATAAATCCATTCCAAATTGGTTCGAGCGAGCGCTGAAGAGTTACAGACGAGACAAATGCAGAAGCGGGGGGGGGGGACCAGGGAGGTGTAGGAGCAAAAAGAGATGCGACCTGCTCTGCCGAGAGCGGAAGTAGAAAGAAATAACAAATGTATTAGAGAATTAATAATTAGAGAATGTATTAGTAAACCTGCTTCTATATTCTTCTGGGATAATTTATTTAATGATATCTGTTGGAAAGATGTTTGGTTGTTACCTAGAAAATACTTTATAACTAATAAGATTCGAGAAGTGTCCCTAAAGATTCTGCATAAATGTTATCCTGTAAACTATATAATCTCCAAGTACCGTCCAAACGTAGACCCAATGTGTTCACTCTGCCACAGCTCTGAGGAGACCATCACCCATCTCTTCTGGGACTGTTCTCATTCTCAGGTGTTCTGGAAAGACATTTTCCTATTTGTAAATAGAAAGTTAGAAATTGATCTACCATTTAAAGGGATTGTGACATGATTTTTTTACTATTCATAAAATTGCTCAAAATATATATATTTTATCATTTAAATATGTTTGTTTTTGCAAACAAAATGATAAATCACTTTAATTTTGCTTTAAAAGTGATTTTGAACTTCAAGCCGTGTTTAATCATGGGAAATCCGATTACACTCGAACGCACCATATGTGATGTCACACTGGGCAGAGGGCTGTGGTGTCTTTAATAGCGGACAATTTAAAACTGGACGAATTTAGCAATCTATGTGAAGATTTGAGCTATTTGTCTTCATTTTGGGAAGCAGAAAATTGTTTGGGTGATGGAACAAGAAACAACAGGATCTAATTTAGGTCTGATGCTGTATCAGACTTCCTTCATGTCGAGCTGCTCATACC
>JBBPBX010040726.1:0-11323 GCA_038048925.1 Garcialebias charrua
TACCAAAGGCAGAGTCATTTAATAACAAAATCATCAAATTACAATCAAAACATATTTACATAGATTGATCGATCACAACTTATAACTAACTTTTCAGCAGATTAAAACATAAGACAACAGAACACAAGTTAATGGGTCTTATATTAACTTATTTCTGTGGCACAAACTTACAGTTTTACATTTAGAAATAAACATAAGGAGGAGTTTAAGGAGGAAGATTAAAGATTGAAAGGAAATGGTTGAATCTTATCTTGAGATGTTTAACCAGAGTGGTTCATCCTCTGGTCGGTTTCAGCTGGACGTCCGTACCGTGATGAAACGACGTTTACCTTTGTGAAGATTTTCTTATCTCGACTCCAGTAAATTAGTCAAGCCAGACGCGCATGCCCTGCTGCGTTTTACAGGCGACAAATCTCATCTTGCCACGGTCTCGTGAGGTCTGCTTCGGCCTCCCAGAGTGATGTTATCAGCTCCGGTTTGGTTTTCAAGATAACTTCCAGAAAGAGTTCACAGCTTGGAGCTGTGATACTCAGATGGCTCACAGCTGACGTGCTGTTTGAACCTCGCTGAAGACGCGGGCCTTTGACTGATGGCCGGACGTACATCAGCTTGGAGAAAGACGTCTATGCATCTTCCCTTCTCCCAGAGAACTCACAGTTGTTGAGTTAGTGGTTCCCCTTTGCACTAAAGTCAAAACGGAAGTAAGACTTTATATGGAGGGTAGAGTCTGCCCACCTCCTCAATGGCTTATTGGTTGGTTTAACAAAATAACGGATGGATTTTTCATCCCATAGACAGAAGGTCTCTGAAGGACAGTAGGAAAACTTGTTTATAGAATCGGCCAGATGGCCGCTTGTGAGCACAGAGAAAAGTATGTCTAGCTTGAAAGACAAAACAGAGAAGGAAGTAACAGCTTTACCCTGACTCGTGCCTTAGATTCAGAGCACACTTGTAATGAAGAATAAACCAGCAGAAGGTCAAACTCATGCAAGTAACAGATCATCATTAAATGACAAAAATATACTGTTGATCAATTTTGAATTAACACACATTAAAGAGAAAGTTATTTCTGATTGATTGGTGTCCATTAATTCAAAATAATTGTAACAAAATAGTGTCCACTTGTCTCCTTGAGAGTTCCAAGAAAGTGTAACACTCAGAGTTTCAGAGAGATGTGAAGAGGTTTAACTCCAATACGGACATGAGAGTGCTATATCTCTACAGTCCCCCTTTTTGGAAATCATCGCCTGTCCTTGGAGATGAGTTCCAACACGAAAGGATACCACCGAATGTCTCTGACCTCTATGTAATCCAGCAAGTGGAAAAAAAAGTAAAAAAAAGTTCAAAATTATACTCCCATAATGTTTTTGGAAATTCCATACTGTTTGTAAGTAATCCCATTGCGGTAAGCTTTCAATCCTTTGGAAACATAGTCTGTTAACCCATGGAAAACTGAGTCTGTGATCCCTTGGAAACAAAGTCTTATAATCCACAGCGGTAATTCCACAACGATTGGGGTTATTGATTTCATCAGCAAGAATGGATTTTAATCAGCATGTAGAGGGGATCCCTTGATTGAAGCAGAGGAGGCGGCCCTTGGATGAAGGTTGAAGACCAACGTTGGAGTAGCAGGTCCCCACATCGAAGGTTGTTGGCTGGATGGCTTCCAGTCTGTGCCACCCTGGTTCAATGTGTCATGCAATTATGTGGTTTTAGGTGGGCTTATGATTGGGATTTTACATTAGGCCCTACCTATATGCACCTGGTATGTAAGCTATCATGGATTAGATCAGCTAAAATTACCAATTAAGGGGTGGATCAATGCTGTAAAAATCAGATATAGGGATCTATACCTATAGAATTTTTGGAGGGCTTCTGTAACGAAGGCCTCTTCTTTCAAACTATTCCTCCATTCATTACTTAGTTTAGGTTAAACTAAAATAAAAAAATGAAATCTAGTTTGGTCTAAATGTCTGTTGTCTTTTAGACGAACGACGCAAGATTTGGTATTCCCTATAAATTTTGAAGTCTATGGCGAGACTCATCAAAATGAATAGATCTAGAATAGAAACGATCGAATCGGTCCTACCTAAATGATTGGGAGATCAGTGTAGATTATAGTACCTTAAGTAGTATTAATCTACAATGACTCTTCAAAGATTGAGATCTTTAACAAAATGAACAGCATGTTGGCATAACTTATCAATAATCAAAACCTCTTTTGGCTGGGAGTGTTCAGAAAACAATAACAACTTCAATAACAACAAAAGTAGCAATTAAGCAACTAGAAAACAATGTTTCACTACGTCAAACTCACTCTGGTCGTCAGATTCCAACGTGTCACACACAAGAAAAACAGTTCTTAGCTTTATAACCAATGTCAATTAAATCCTGCAGATTTAAACGGTTGTTAAGGTTAGTTTTTTGTTGTGGGTTTTATGCTTAGCGTTTCTAAGTTCTAGTTGGAACGGTTTCTTTTCGCAACTAGTATAGTTTAAACTGTTTAGTTTATTTACTATCCTGTGCTTGGACAACCTTATTTTCCCATGAAGTCTGTGAGTTTGCGAGAACTTTGTCGTTTGTGGGGTTATTGAAATCTTTGTCCTTGACATGGGCATGACCTAACAACACCCCCCTGTGGTCATGGGGGACCACGCACACAGGTGTGGACGTCCGTCCATGGGCACGAGTTAGGATGCCATTGTTTAGTTTAAACTGTTTGCGCAGTTTATTGGGAGCCTTGTACAGGAACCTTATAGGTTTCGGCCAACGTATCTCTGTACGTTTACCTCTTTCTGCGTAATTCAGGCGTGTCACAACTGTCGGCGCAGTCGCAGGTGTGTCTGACTGGTCAGACTGCGACGGGTCACTGTCGTTGTGGTGTGTGTCTTCCCACTTCATGACTGAAGAGGTGCTCTTTGAGTCTGTAAGAACTATGTCATTTCTGAGTAGTTCTAGATTCAAATGCTCTTGAACCAAGGTTTCATTGAAAGCTTGGCTGATAGCCGAATTACCTGTCCCAGAGGACAGTACAACGTCCTCGGCGTGGGACCCTTGGATCTCCACACCTTCTTCTACCAGTGGTAGGCAGTGTGAGTTTGCCCCCCTTTTGTTTGAGGAGGGATCCTCAAAATCTGTAACAATGATGTCCAAGTGACTGTCAGCGTGTGGTAGACTGTCACTTTCTGGACTCGGATGTCCTTGAACCAAGGTTTCAACAGAAGCTTGGCTGTCTGCCGAATTACCTGTCCCAAAGGACAGTACAACGTCTTTGGCGTGGGATCCCTGGACCTCCACACCTTTCTCTACCTGTGGCAGGTAGTGTCCAGTGAGAGCTGAAGGTGTCAGCTGACAGGAGATTCTCGTGATGGGCCAGAGTCTGGTCCAATTGTTGAGTCTCCTCTGTCTCACCTGTATATGAAGGTTTACTTACCGGGTTTGTGCTCTTGGCTGGGGAATCCCATGTAACCTCAGCGGTACCTGCTGTCAGACAGTGACCTTGTGGAGGCACCTCGAACGGCAGTGGATCGCTCACTGTGGCCCACAATGTCTGATCACCATAATTTATAATCGCGTCGAAGCGATTAATAAAATCTTGGCAAACCAAAAATTGGAGAGAGTCAAGTTTAGACACGTATACCGGGTGGTATAGTGACATTTTGCCAATCTGCATGTGAACCATGGCTATAGCTGTCAGGGATGTACCCGTCTCTGCGAGGCCTGGCAGTTCAATAGCACATTTCCCGAAGGGTATTTGCCTGTTAACACCGTTAGCGGCTGTCCTTACCTCCTCAAGCAGTTTGGCTGATATCAGAGATACATCTGAACTGCAATCCAGGAGCGCTTCTCGTGCGAGGACCCCTTCCAGTGTGATTGGCAGGTAAGCTTTCTTAGCCACCCCCCTTTTGATAAAGTTACACAGAAACCGTTCAGGTTCAAGCACACGCTTCTGTTTACGTGTACCTCTGTCTGTGTAATCTTCATTACTGTCAGCAACTTGATGGCTGTCTGCATCATGACCTCCAAGATGTTGATTATCAGCAATATGTTTGCTGTCAGCATCTGGACTTTCAGGACATTGATCATCAGCAATTTGTTTGCTGTCAGCATCCTTGTCAATTTTGATGCTGTTGTTGTCAACTGTGTGCACTGAGTTGTTGCAAAAGGCAGTGCTACGTGTCACCTCACCAGGTTGAACAACGTTGTTTGTGTTATTATCAATGATAACGCCACACATTGTGTCAGCTTGGTCATCTGCTGTAACATTCAAATCATTTAACAAACTACTTACTTCCTCGGTCTCTTCCGAGCGCGGAGGCGTCGTTTCCTTAATCTGGAGCTTGTGTGACTCTTTGCATGTCTCGAACTGTGCAGCTCGAGGTGCAGGGGCAGGAGGGCCGCTTCTCGGGGGTACCTGTTGGGACCGACCATTGTTCCATGGGTCACGGCGCCCAGACATAAACTTCTCTCGAAGTTCACCCACTGTGAGACCTAGGTCAAAACCTTTTTGGTTCGATCTGAACCATCTTGGTTCACCTAGAGAGCGAACACCTACCTTTTGTGGTTCTTTGCACGTCTCACATTTGTCAATCTGAAGTGCTCGTGGAGTAGAACTCCCTTTGAACCGAAATGAGTCACTCTTCCTGCTGGTAGCAACATTCTGTTGTTTGTTATTATGAAAATCTTGTGTACTCTCGCTAGGGATGGGAACCGAGAACCGGTTCTGTTAGAGAACCGGTTCTTAATAGTCCAATTCCATGGAATTGTAGGATTCATGTCTTAACGATTCAGCTTACCGGTTCTGCAGACTCATGGTGGTGACGTATTCAAGCGCTGACATCACAGACATGCGCCGCGCCCGAGACGAGTGGTGGTGGTGTCTATATATGATATCTATGTTCAAAATGGCGTCGCGGAGGAAGCGCTCAAGCGTTTGGCTTCATTTCACGAAAAAAGATGAGACCAGGGCTACTTGTAACGCATGCAACGCGTCCATTACGATAAAGGGAGGAAATACGTCGAACATGCAGAAGCATTTGGCCACTCGGCATGCGCTGATTTTGAAGAAATGTACCGTTTTTAACACGCTGCTTGGAGGAGAAGGAAGTGGAGAGAAAGCGTCCACCTCCGTTGTAAATGTTACAGCAGGTAACGTCAAATTCTTTCACTTGTTACCTTTTAGCTATACTGCTTCCACTGTATTTTATAAATAATCTCCCTCTCCTGTAATAACATTTAGTTGACGAGGATTGCCGGAGTCTGGCTGGGTCAGAGGCTAGTAGTGTTAGCACGAGTGGTGCTGCTAGCACACCAACGTTAGCTTCTCCTTTCATGGAAGCAGGGAGAAGCTGTACAAGAGCAGTTCAGTTTCCAACTGGGCAGCAAGAATTTGTTCGGTGGTCGTGTGGATGAAGAGGTCTCACATGGCAAAAGTGGTCCTCAAAGAGAAGCAACAACTCAGTAAGAATGCATTTTAAATATTTTTATCAGAGTTTTGTTTTGATTAAGTTTTATTGTTTATTAGGAAATTCCTAATAAACAATAAAACTTCATCAAATAGGAATACTACATATATTTTTGGTTTTGGTGAAAGATCATTAAATTCTTTATGAACCCAAATGGTTTACTATATTTTATTACCCAAATGAGAATTGATAACAGAATTGATAAGGAATTGAATCGATAAATGACATCGATAAAGGAATTGATATTGATAATTTCTTATCAATTCCCATCCCTAACTCTCGCACACTGTAGTAGAGGAAACCTCTTCTATCAGCTGTGAGTGGGATTTGACCTTTTGACCTAGGCATACCACTGAGGGTGTTTTGTGTTGTTTGAGCATATCAAAAACTTCCATAGCATATTGTTTAATTTCAGCCATGGTACTCTCTTTGGAATTAACCCAGAAGCGAACACATTTGCCGTGAAAAGGCAAGAGATTTGCAATGAAAAGACGTTTAAACTGTTCACCTTCCTCTATTCCAGGGACAGTTATGTCACCCGAATAAACAGAGAGGAGCCTGTCGAAAAACAACAGGGGATGTTCACCCGATTGCTGAAAGACATTCCTCGCAGCAAAGTAGTTCCCACGCGTTGAAGCAGTTGCTCCCACTGTGTACGGAACACGGGTAGCACTTACACGGCCAAAACGAAACCATTTAGGTTCGGGCAGAGAGCAGGCCCTCTCAGTTGATGCACCTGTCAGACCGTCCATATTTGTATTGATTTTCTGTGAAAAATCAAGTAAAATGGTTCTTATTTAACAGTGTACTATCTCACCATGTGATGCTTGCGGCAGTCAACATGGTGTCCAAGATGTGAAATCAAATAAAAATCAGTGATTTTTATTAATTTGTCAACATGTGACAAGATCAAACAAAGTCGGCTATCTTTGTGTGATTTTGTGAAAATCAAGACAAAAGATACCTCTTGTGTGTTTTTTTAAACTTGCAGTTTAAAATAAACTAGACAACCTTGTTACACAGAATTTATGATAAAAGTGTCAAGTTTTATCAAAAAGCAGACATGTCTGTATAAATTCAGTGTAACTGTTCTGCTGTCAACATTTTATTATATGTGAAAATCAAATGAAAGGATGCTATGTGTCTACACGTCAAGTGTACTCAATTTAAAAAACAGGAAAGTGGACCTGTAGACTGAATTGCATCAAAAGCGTATCCTTTGATGCAACCAGCAGGTGGGGGTACAGCGTCGGATATGAGTTTATCTCAGCGACTGCAATTTCTCTTTCTGACCGCTATAGAGGCGCTGTTGTCGCCCGTAAATGCAGCCGCAGCTTTAACGTCCATAGACATCTAACAACGGATGAAAAGCATCAATCAGAAAGATCTAAAGCCTTTACGTGACAAAACTCTAGAACCTCGGTCTTATAATAGACGAGTCAATGTGAGTAACATCGTTTGGACTGTGAAACTTTAAACTTTGTTTAAAAGAAAACGGTCAGTCCCCATAATCCAGTGGCAACTTCCGGTGTCACGTGACCTGGTCACATGGCGATCGGTAGTCCTACACCAACTGTGTTACTACACCCATTAAAATCTCACAAACACTGCGATGAAACAGTCTTTCAAAGATAGTAACAGACAAACAAGCATGAAACTTGTAAGGGCTGGTTTACTGAAGTGAAAGCTGATGAGGAGTGGGCCTTCCCCATCCCGTAAGCGTCACCACTTACAGCGTAATCGACTAATCACAGTGAAGACAGAACATGTAGTTCTAAACCCAAGTGTTCATGGGTAATGGAGTCTTCTAAACCTTACGTCTCTGTACGTCACTCACATGTGACGTGATGTTCGAGCGTTGCGTTCACAGACCTCGAGGTCGGTCGAACTTTAGCGTTGAACGAACTTTTCAACGTCCTAAAACACTTATAAATATCGCAAAACACCGCGGTTAAGCCAGTCTTCGACGATATCACGTGCATAGAAATAAACAACACAGATAAACTGTCAGAAATGTGTGCAAAAATGAATATCTGACAACCAGCAGTCTACAGAACCAACTTTTTTGAACATGACACACAATGGACCAATCATAGTGCTTCTGCAGCCGAAGCCTCGGTAATGCTCACGTTAGCTCTACCCAAAGTTCTGGACACTCTTTCACAAAAGAAACGTATTTACACCACAGAAAATTCTGTTAACGAGCCCAATCACATTCAGGCTAGCCCCCACGCCTTCCAAAGAAGGCAGTATGCTAACTGTTGACAACAACGGACTTTACGTCAATCGGAACTGGATCCCGGTCCAAAGCTGAGTGGGATCACCCGAACCTCAACAAACACTCGTTGTAACAGACGAAGGTACAATGGAACAGCACAACAATGTGAAACAGCCGACCGTAGATGTAATAAAATGAAGCAGCGGTGACACGGCGGTCACAACAATGAAAAAATGCATGCAGCCTCGCGACACGTTATGCACGTCTCACTCAGTGGCACAGACAAAAATCATCCCCAGCTTCAAACATACGTTGAAAAGTGAAAGAAAAAATAATCCTAACGTGAAATGAGCCAGACAATGCGATTAGCAACTCCCGGACACTCACCAGCCAGAACTATCTTATAAGTCCAAAACAAGGATACGAACTATATGCCAACACGTTATGAGCACAGAAACATCAATTTAATCTTTCAGAAGACCTGTACTAGGGCCACCAATATACAGTATGTAGTAATATAGATAAATATGTCAGTTTGCTGACTTATCTATAATTTAGATGATAGATTTGAGCAGGTTTAGACTGACACAAATTTACCATCAGTTTTACGGGTTCTCAACTTTTTCAGAGTAAATCAATAAATCTGTGGCTCAGTGAATGTAATGTAACTTGACAGGAAACATTATTATGTTGACCTACCAATGGCAGAGTCATTTAATAACAAAATCATCAAATTACAATCAAAACATATTTACATAGATTGATCGATCACAACTTATAAATAACTTTTCAGCAGATTAAAACATAAGACAACAGAACACAAGTTAATGGAATTAATGGAACAAATAACTACTGCTGTCAATCAAAAACAATATTGTATCAGTATTTTTGTTGATTTAAAAAAAGCATTCGATACTATTGATCACACCATTCTCCTAGAAAAGCTGAACAAATATGGTATTAGAGGACCAGCATTACAGTGGGTATCTAGCTACTTAAAAGATAGGAAACAATTTGTACAAATAAATGATGTAAGATCTGACCTCTGTAATATCACATGTGGAGTTCCCCAAGGCTCTGTACTTGGACCAAAGCTTTTTATTTTATATGTGAATGACTTGGTAAATGTGTCAGGACTCCTTAAATGTGTACTTTTTGCTGATGATACCACTTTTTTCTGTTTAGGTGAAGATATAGAACAAATGTTGGAATTGATAAAGACAGAATTTGTCAAGATACAAACTTGGTTTAAAATAAATAAATTATCATTAAATCTAGAGAAAACTAATTACATGATATTCGGTAATAAAAAGAAAACTGTTGATGTTCCACTCAAAATTGAGGATGTTGAGATTTGTAGAGTGAGTGAGGTGAAGTTTTTGGGTGTTATCATTGATGACAAACTGACATGGAAACAACACATAAATTCTGTAAGAATAAAAATAGCTAAATCGATTGCAGTACTGTACAAAGTCAGAGACCTATTGAATGATAAAGCTCTGTATTTGTTGTATAACACAATCATTGTTCCACACTTAATCTATTGCATTGATGTTTGGGGGAATGCGTGTAAAACAATCACAAAACCTATTTTTGTATTACAGAAAAGAGCTGTAAGAATTATCACTAGAAAGCATTACCGTCATCCATCAAGTACATTATTCTATCACCTAAAGTTATTGAAGTTCCATGATTTGGTAGACTATAATATTTTATCAGTTATGTATAGAGCTCAAAATAATGCATTACCTTTAAATATCCAAATGCACTTTGTTAAAAGACAAAGTTGTTATAATCTTAAGGGGACAGAGTTGTTTGTAAAACCACAATTCAGAACCAGTTTGAAGGGACGTTCTACCTCAATCCAGGGAATTAGATTATGGAATGGCTTGGAGAATGTAGTTAAAAATGCCAAGTCAATGTTTACATTTAAAAAAATGATCAAAACAAATGTGTTAAAAAAATGAAATAGATAAATGGTAAATGGTAAATGGAGCTTATTTATATAGCGCCTTCCAGCCCCCTTTGAGGAGCCCCAAAGTGCTTTACAATACGAGCCATCTACCCATTCATACACACATTCATACACCGTTAGTGGTAGCCTGCCTTGTAGGGCGCTATCCAGACCTACCGGGAGCAACTCGGGGTTAAGTGTCTTGCCCAGGGACACAACGACACATGGTGGGCGGATGCGGGACTCGAACCTCCGACCTTCCGATTGGGGGTCGACTGCCATTACCACTGTGCCACGGCCTAATAGCGTAATGTGTATTGTATCAATTAGAAAGAGTTAGTCATTTTGTACTGTTGGTTGAAGATTATTGTTTAATCTGATTGTTGGAAAAAGTTGGTTGAAGATTATTATTGTTTACATGGCTGATTATTGTTGTTTAATCTGATTGTTGTAAGGGGCAGATATAATAAGATTTATTCTTCTTTCTGCTACCTTTCATTTTTTTACATTTTGTACACTGTCATTTAATGAGATTGTCTTGTATTGTTTCTTTTGTAAAAAAAAAAAGAACAAATTTAATAAACATAAACATAATGGGTCTTATATTAACTTATTTTTGTGGCACAAACTTACAGTTTTACATTTAGAAATAAACATAAGGAGGAGTTTAAGGAGGAAGATTAAAGATTGAAAGGAAATGGTTGAATCTTATCTTGAGATGTTTAACCAGAGTGGTTCATCCTCTGGTCGGTTTCAGCTGGACGTCCGTACCGTGATGAAACGACGTTTACCTTTGTGAAGATTTTCTTATCTCGACTCCAGTAAATTAGTCAAGCCAGACGCGCATGCCCTGCTGCGTTTTACAGGCGACAAATCTCATCTTGCCACGGTCTCGTGAGGTCTGCTTCGGCCTCCCAGAGTGATGTTATCAGCTCCGGTTTGGTTTTCAAGATAACTTCCAGAAAGAGTTCACAGCTTGGAGCTGTGATACTCAGATGGCTCACAGCTGACGTGCTGTTTGAACCTCGCTGAAGACGCGGGCCTTTGACTGATGGCCGGACGTACATCAGCTTGGAGAAAGATGTCTATGCATCTTCCCTTCTCCCAGAGAACTCACAGTTGTTGAGTTAGTGGTTCCCCTTTGCACTAAAGTCAAAATGGAAGTAAGACTTTATATGGAGGATGGAGTCTGCCCACCTCCTGAATGGCTTATTAGTTGGTTTAACAAAATAACGGATGGATTTTTCATCCCATAGACAGAAGGTCTCTGAAGGACAGTAGGAAAACTTGTTTATAGAATCGGCCAGATGGCCGCTTGTGAGCACAGAGAAAATTATGTCTAGCTTGAAAGACAAAACAGAGAAGGAAGTAACAGCTTTACCCTGACTCGTGCCTTAGATTCAGAGCACACTTGTAATGAAGAATAAACCAGCAGAAGGTCAAACTCATGCAAGTAACAGATCATCATTAAATGACAAAAATATACTGTTGATCAATTTTGAATTAACACACATTAAAGAGAAAGTTATTTCTGATTGATTGGTGTCCATTAATTCAAAATAATTGTAACAAAAATAGTGTCCACTTGTCTCCTTGAGAGTTCCAAGAAAGTGTAACACTCAGAGTTTCAGAGAGATGTGAAGAGGTTTAACTCCAATACGGACATGAGAGTGCTATATCTCTACA
>JBBPBX010040727.1:0-16028 GCA_038048925.1 Garcialebias charrua
GGACCAGAATCGCCTGGTCCTCTGCTTTCTGGAGGACCTCTGCTGGTCCTCCACATCCGCTCCAGTGTCAATCTTAAATCTAACTTTGTGGTTTCTTATAGTAAGGTCTGCATACCAAGGATCTGACCTGGCGTCCACAGAACCAAGCAACACAGGTATGTCATTACTTTTCTCTGTTTCGACGACATGCACCGATTTAACAGATTTACACACCTTACTGTAGTGTCCTCTTTTACCACATGTGTGACATGTTACATCCTTTGCTGGGCATTGAAGTTTGCCATGTGCGGGTGTTTTATCCACACCTATAGCACAATCTCTCATTTGGTGATTTGACCTTATTAATATATTTTGGTTGACTGTGAGGCTTTGTTGTTGGATGCTTTTGTTTCTTGTTTTTGGCAATCACAACATCTATTTCCAACCTATTGTCCCCTCTGATGTCCGTCTGTTGTCTTTTGATGGTTTCTGACTGCCGGACCTGGTGAGGCAATCCCTTTTTTAACTCGTCATGCAGTGCTCCATAACTGCAGTTTTCAGCCAAAGCATATAACGCAGTGACAAACGAGTCAACCGTTTCATTTACTTGTTGTATTCTCTGATTGAACTGGGCCCTCCCGTAAATGGTATTTTTCCTAGGCACAAAATATGTATCTAGGGTGTCTCTTACTGCCAGGTATTGCTGTCTTTGCATGTCCGATAAAGCCTGTCCCCGTAAAATATCATCTGCTTCATCCCCCATTCATTCATTCAACCTTTATTTAGTCAGGTAAATCTCATTGAGCCTCGAGGGCTCATTTACAAAAGTGACCTGCTACAAACTAAAGAATGATGAACAGCAATGGTAGAATTTCCTTAAACAACAAACAGAAAAAAAAACATAGGAGAGAAATAGAAAGTGAAATGCAAAGTATCAAAACTAGCAAAACACCACAAGGTAGATGTACAAAATCAAAAACAAGAACATATCTGCAATGGTTTTTGCCAGGATTCCAAAAGATTCTTAAAACCATTTAGGGAGGTCAGGGCCGAGAGCTTCAAATCTTTTTGTAAGATATTCCAGGATGCAGGAGCAGAGTAGGAGAAAGCCCTTTTTCCAAGTTCAGTCCTCACTGACGGAACACTGCAGGTGATCATGTCCTGAGAGCGCACACTGTAGCTGCACTCACGTAAAGACATGTAGGAGGAGATGTATGAGGGCAGCAGACCGAGAAGTGATTTAAAGATGAAAATGTACCAGTGGAAGAGTCTGCGTGAGGATAATGATGTCCAGTTAACCAGTGAATACAGGGTGCAGTGGTGGGTACGATAATCACAGCCAGTTATGAATCTTAGAGCACCATGGTAGACAACATCCAACATCCGCAGGGTGCTTGTAGGAGCATTCATGTAGAGAATGTCACCGTAATCAATGGAGGGGAGGAAAGTCACAGATACAAGGCGTTTCCTAACATTCAGTGTTAGACATGATCTGTTTCTGAAAAAGAAACCCAGTTTAACTTTCAGTTTCTTTACTAGGTTTTCCACGTGGAGTTTAAAAGAGAGCTGTGAATCAACCAGGATACCCAAATATTTATAGGAATCAACAAACTCAATTGGGACACCATTTGAGGATAAAATCAGAGGAAGATCTGCTGGGACCGACTTCCTACTTGAAAAAAACATCCCTTTTGTTTTATCAGCATTTAGTACAAGTTTGAGACGGAACAAATCTGACTGGATGATGTCAAAAGCGGATTGCAGAGACTGGAAAGCCTTAGCTACTGTTTTAGCTCGGCAGTAAACAACTGTGTCATCAGCATAGAAATGTAAGGATGCATCAGGGATGCTCTGACCTACATGAGCTATGTAAATTGTAAAGAGGGTTGGTCCTAAGACTGAGCCTTGTGGTACACCATTTTTAACCGTTAAATAACTGGAAGAAGTACCATTGTGCTGAACACATTGCATCCGATTGGACAGATAATTAGAAAACCAACCAATGGTGTGATCAGAGAACCCAATTTCTGAGAGCTTATGACACAAGATGTTATGATCCACTGTGTCAAAAGCTTTAGACAGATCTAAGAAAAGTGCAGCACAATAATTCTTAGCATCCAATGCTTCAACAACGTCATTAAGAACCTTCAAAGAAGCAGTCGTTGTGCTGTGTTTTTTCCTGAAACCAGATTGATGGAGAGGTAAGATGTTAAATGAGTCCAAATAATTTTTGATCTGAGAGTTTATCAAATTTTCTAGAACCTTGGCTAAAATGCAGAGTTTAGAGATTGGTCGATAGTTGTTCAGTGCGGTGGGGTCACCTCCCTTCAGCAAAGGAAGAACAAAGGCTGTTTTCCAAGCATCCGGAATGGAATTTTGGCTTATGGACAGATTAAAGATGTGGGTCACAGGGACTGTGATGATATGAGCAGCCAGCCTTAAGAAATAAGGTGGAAGTTCATCTGGACCAGCAGATTTTTTAGGATCAAGATCATTTAACAGTTTATTTACCTCACTGACTGAGAACGGAGAAAAAGAGAAGGTGTGATTAACTGAGGATTGACTTGTAGGAGGGATTTGATTTGTAGAAGTTTGATTATTAGATGGAGTGGATGATTTTCCATTTATAACTGTGTCAAATAATGAACTAGAAGCAACAAAATGTTTGTTGAAACAGTTCAGGATCTTGTGCTTATTTGACACAGGAACAGAGTCAACAAGAAGTTGTGATGGAAGGTCAGATGATTGGGGGATGCCTGAGAGAGATTTGATGGTTTTCCAGAATTTTTTAGGATTGTTTAGATTTTTGGAGGTCTGAAATAAGAAGTAATTACGTAATTAAGTAATTACCCATGCAGTAGATGAGCGTATTTACCTGATTGGCTTCTGAGCTTAGATGTAGGTTGCTAGCAAGATGGAACCTTTTAAACCTCCTTATCCACTTCTCCCATTGCTATGGGTTGGAGAAATCAAATGGCTTGGGGGGCTGGGTGGTAAACGTGGCGTTTGGGGGTAAATTGGCATTAGCATTGTAGCTGTTGACAGCCTGTTGCTGGTGCGGTTCAATGCGAGGCTGCGTAGCTGCTGCACTAGCTCCCGCGCTAGCTCCCGCTTCTTCATCAGACATTCTTCTGTGTGTTTTTAGCGCTTTTTTTTCGCTCACAAAACTGTCTAACGTCGTCCCCCGACGATTAAGCTCTTACTGTCAATCCGACTTCTGACACCATTTCGTGTTCTTACACAAGGATTTGAGCGACACATTGTAGAGCAACTCAAAACGTCTTTATTTTTCTCCAGCCAGGAAACAACCCTCCTGGCTTTTCACAATAAAACCGGAAATACAAAATATATTGTACCACAGGGCAGAGCAGGTGAAGGCCCTGCTCCCCATAGTGGAGAAGCGGGCAGAGGGTACATGGAGGTGTAGTGAAGAGGAGGATCTGAGAGAGCATGATGGGATGGAGATTTGTAGGAGGTCAGATAGATAAGGAGGGGCAAGGTTGTGGATAGATTTGAACGTGAGGAGTAGAATTTTGAAGATGATGCGTGATTTAACCGGGAGCCAGTGGAGCTGCTGCAGGACAGGAGTGATGTGGTTATAGGAGGAGGTTTGAGTGATGACACGGGCAGCTGAGTTCTGGACCATCTGTAGCTTGTGGAGAGATTTGTTGGGGAGGCCATAGAGAAGGGAGTTGCAGTAATCAATACGGGAAGTCACAAGACTGTGCACAAGGATGGCTGTGGAGCGGGGTGTGAGAGAAGGACGGAGACGGTTAATATTACGGAGGTGGAAATAGGCAGACCGAGTAACATTGTTGATGTGTGAGGTAAAGGAGAGAGTGGTGTCGAGGATGACACCGAGACTCTTGACCTGAGGGGAGGGGGATAGCAGAGAGTTGTTAATAATCCCTTTTAAACCGAAGGTATCGTCGGCGACACGTTTTCACAAGCCATTTTTAGATTGCCGTAACTCTGCAACCGTTTGCGCTATCAGAAAAATTTATACGGTGTTTGAAAGAAAAAAGAGTGCGCTTTTAGGCTGTTTTTGCTGGTATTACGGTAATCACCCTCCCTCAGCTGCAAGCGCCGGGGAAAGCGAGTCTTTTGTCTTCAGCGCAACAGAATGCAGCGTGAGCAGGAAACATGAGCAGCAGAGCAGAGATTCACCAGAAACTATGTCAAACAAATGTTTTTCATTGAATAAAAAGACAATAAGGAGATTCCTGGATGATTTGGAGAAGTTTATTTTTGTTCTTCTGAAGAAAAAGCAGAAAAAGCATTTGATCTAACAATCTAATAGCTTTTTGAATTTTATTTCTGAATGAATGAGGCTTGTTACTTGTGGATAATAGTTTTTACTGGGTACACATAGAATGTATTTATAGTTTTATTTTATGTTGTTTTTGGAATAGTTTATCAAGTCTATAAGATATTATGTAATCATCAGTTTGTACTTTGTCTGTGTAGAGAAGTGCACTTTTGTGCACTATATATGAAAGTCTCAATACAACAGCACCACACACCACATTGCTGTGACCAACTCATTCATGATACACAAGGACCAGTGTGTCACTATGAGAAGTAAGATGATGACCAGAGATTCCAGGAAGAGCTGGCAGCACACCTCCTAGGTTCCTCTTCGAAATGAGCCACAAAAGGAACCTGTAACCATCTCCAGCCCCATGCAGCAACGATCAGGCAATGTGTCTCAGAGAGCAAGCATGGGGAGGCGGCGCTGCAAGCACTGAATAAGAAAAGCACAGCCTGGAGGTGTGAGACCTGTGATGTGGGCTTGTGCCTCAGCTGGAGAGAAACTGCTTCAGGGAATGCAAACAAAGGCTCAGGACAATAATAAGAAATGGGGGAGGGGAAAAATCACCTGTAAATAGTTAGAATAGTTAAGCCCCCAGTATACTGTTCTTTGTGCCCAGCGCCGCTGGACTGGCGTGAGCTGCGCGCAGGCAGTTCATATTATACTCTGTGCAAGCGCAGCTCTCTGGAGTGCAGGCTACAGGACAAATTGAGGTCGCTGATTGGTCATTTGCTGACACGCGAGGCAGTTTATCAACGCGCGCGCGTAGGCGTAGTAAAATTTGAGCTTGGCGCGTTCACGCCCGCGATCAAAGGCTTTTGCCGCGGCGCTCCCACGGCGCCCAGCGGCGTGAGGCAAAAGAAACAGGTATATTGGGGCCTTTAGTCTGTTTCTTGTTTGTAAAAACATGTGGGAATAAAAAAAAATTGTAAATATGTTCTATAGTGTTGAAATTGTTAATTTGTGATGCAAAATCTTTACTTAATGTTCAAATTCAGTTTTTTATTTGCATAAAATCACTAAAATATAATTTCATTTTTTGTTTTTTAGTGATATTAAACAATTTTAATAGTGGTTTAGTATTAAGTATAATGTAAAACAATGCCAGATATTGAAAGTTCTACATATTTTGGAAAAATGTGCTGAAGCACTGGGCCATAGGACATTTTCTTCCTATTTTCTAGTGAAAAACAAGTAAAAAATGCCAGGCGGAAATTTGAGACTTAGGTGTAAAAGGATATTATTTTAAGGGGGACGAGAAGATGTTCTGATTTGGAAAATAGAGTTTTTTGTACCAACAAGAATGATTTCTGTTTTGTCACTGTTTAGCTGTAGGAAATTGTTAGAAAACCAGTGATTTAGCTCATTGAGACAGTCGGTGAGGATGGAGGGTGCCTCCTGGATGCCTGCCTGGTGAGGTGTTCCGGGCATGTCTCACCGGGAGGAGACCCAGAGGAAGACCCAGGACACGCTGGAGGGACTACCGTATGTTTCTCGGCTGGCCTGGGCATGCCTTCGGATTCCCCCGGAGGAGCTGGCCCAAGTGGCTGGGGAGAGGGAAGTCTGGGCCTCTTTACTTAGGCTGCTATCCCCGCGACCCGACCCCGGATAAGCGGAAGAGAATGGATGGATTTTTAGACTTTGTGAGAAAAAAAATCAGTTTATTGATTTTACCAAAAATAAATAACTAAAAACACAGATACAAATAATGTTTCACCAAAAGAAAATACAAGAATTAATTAGCCTTGTTACAGAAAATAATAATTGGAAAATAAATCTTGCTAATGTTCCAAGTTACAACTGGAACTGCTCATTATCTCACACCTGTTCCTCATATTCATTAAACTCAACTGTCCCCACTCACCTCATCAGTCAGTCTATTTTGTTTTCTCAGTCCTCATTTGTTTGCAGTCATTTTGGCATGTTTCCTGTCAGTTTACCACACCTCATGCTTGTGGTTCATTTTGTATTTGTTGCTTCTTCTGCATTTTTTCTAACATTAAATAATTTTTCATCAACCGGTCTGCATTCTTGAGTCGTGTTACCACTAAACCTGGTGGTCACTTCTGTTTAACCTTTAAGATGTTTAATGCATGTGCAACAAAATAAAAATATACGAAGTTGAACAAGGTAGAGAGCAGCTTTCTACAACTTGGTCCTGATGTCACAGATGGCTCTCTGCTGGAACAGGAAAGGGGAGGGGGACAGAGCCATTATTTTTCTAACTACGACTTGAGGGCATTTACTCCAACACCCAGGGAGGCCGTCAGGATCCTGGTGCTTTTTTGTGCAACGTCTGTCGGCGCACTTCTCTTTGTGTTCGACATGTTTTTATTAGTGTTAAATGACCCCACAGACGTCCTAATAGCTCTGAGATACACGGGGTGGCCTCGACTAAAGCTTTTTTTATTGCTCTTTTCTGAAGAGCAGTAAACAGAAGTTACAGCGTCACAATACAGTTACTCATCAGAATCGAAGATGTCACACATGTACATTTCAGGACAGTTCAAATTTAATTTGTTTCGAGATGCAAACAATTTCCTGATTGGTATGAGTTGAGGATTACTCTCTCAGCTGCTACATGGTGGAAAGGTTTTCTTTGTGTCTGCTCCTGTCTCTTCCACACTCACAAGTTTCAGTTTATTTCTCCACAAGGTGTTAGGAATTTACCGTGGATTCATTAGTGTCCCTTTATATTTTTTGTTTCTCAGTTGGTTCCTTGGCTCTGCATTACTGGCTTCAAGGTCGTCTGGATCCTTTGAGCGCCCTGTATGGTTTTCCGTGAGTTCCTTGAGTTTCTGTAAGTTGTGCTCCCACGTTTTATTTTGTTAATTGAATATATAAGTGTAGGCTACTTTTTTCAAGATGTTTGTCCACATTCTGGGTACAAAGCCTCCTGTAATTGTGCCAAATAAAATCACTGAGGCATGGAGTCTGATTCAGTGGAGTTCATCCAAAAGCCTTACTCTCTCTGAAGTGAACACTTTGGATTTTGCAATTTATAAGACTCCAAGTCATCTCACTTTACATCAGCTAGCAATCAACCAGACTGTTTGTTTTCATATGCAATGCTTTTCTTTGACAACTTTGTAGATGAAAAAAAAAAAGATGAAAAATAAAGTCAAGGCCTAACTGATCTTTTAACAGGTATTGGAATAACCTGTGTTGTTGAGCAGCTACTGAAGCAAGACATGCCACTGACATGTGCTTGTAGTGCTGTGCCAAAAAGTATTATTAATCTTCTAGTGCAGGGTTATATGTAATACATTTTAGAATTTTAAAATATATAATTGACACCTTCACTACAGTCTTGTGTCTTCTTTAGGAATGACCATTTGTTTTACGTATAGAATATGGAGTCTTTGAAATGGCTAGACCAAATTGCTAACTCCCTTATATTTCAGCATGTGAACATAGGTCTCATTCTCATCTGCTCACACAGACTCATGTTTGTGCTGCTGTTAGACGTAATGTTTTTATGCTATTAGTGCTTAGTGTATTTTAGTTTATGTTGTTCTTAGTTCATATCTTAGAAGTTATTACAGTTTTGTTTTTTACATTTTATTGTTGGATGTAACTGGGACCCTGTGCACATAATCTCATTCCACCACATGTACCACATGGGGTGGAAAGACAATAAAGAATCTCTGACTCTGACATAGTTTAAAATGTTTACATGGAAGGTGGAGGATAATATGTATTACTTCAAAGAATCACAGTCTTTAATCTTTAAAGACCCAGACTTACTGTAGGTCTTTAAGGGAATAATAATAATAATAATAATGAATTCAATTTATAACGCGCTTTTCATTAGTGAAAATCTCAAAGCACTACACACATTGAATGCTACACACATTCATACACCGGTAGCGGCAGACTACCATGCAAGGTGCTTTCCAGTCCTACCGGGAGCAACTCGGGGTTAAGTGTCTTGCCCAAGGACACAACGACACATGGTGTGGGGAACCGGGATTCGAACCGCCAACCTTCCGATCGGGGGACGACTGCCANGTACAATCTTACTTTGAAAAACCGCAAAAGAACTACAGTAGTCCATGAAAGTCGAACCACAAGGTAGTGAGGGACTACTGGAACTAGAACGCAGTTTATAGCTACCTAACGTTTCTTTTGTGCTTTCTCTTGATTTACTTTGTCGTACTTGATGTGCAGTGGCAGTATTTATTTATTTTAACGTAAACTTTTAAACCCTCCTCCGATTCATTTCTTGTGGATTGAACTGCACGTTGATTGACAAGCGATCGGCCTTCGCTGCAGGTGACCGTCAACTGGTTCCAGCTCCAGCAGGCCCAGGTCGTATCTCTACCCGTCAACCACCAGAGCCTGTGCGAGAGCGCCAAGCTGTACGAGCCGGGCCAAAGGTACATCGAGTTCGTCAGGAGTCTGCCGACAGACGGCCCTCGCCTGGAGCTTCACTCTGATTCGCCCGCGACGCAGAACTCATGGTGAGACTCGAAACAACCCCTGAAAACTCCTACAGAAACATCAGCCACTCACAGACAGAAGTTTAAAACCTCCTTCAGCGGAAATTCACCAAAAGTTTGGTGGAAATTTAAAGGTGGTGTTTTGTAGTAGGCAGTATCTTATCTGGCTGAGATAGCTGAAGGCAAAAGTTACGAGAAAATGGGTGGATTTTTCCTTGAAATCACACTAAAATGTTTGAAACATTTAATTTAATTAATTCTGAAAGAGTTCAGTCTTTTTCCTCTCTTTATTAAACGCTTAAAGCTTTTAATGAAATTAAAACTTTTGACTAGATCAAAAATCTTTAATAAATTCCTTGAAGGAATGCATATCACCCACCGCCTTTCATGCCAGTTTTATACCGGTACTTGGATCATATGTTGAAAAATGGAGTTGTAGCCATTTTGGGTCAAATGAATGAATGAATTGAAATATTGAGCAAAATGCTACGCTAATGTGAATGAATCTCAGCTACTACCAGACCAAACGTTAGCTCAGTACAGGTAGTCCCCGATTTACGAGCGCTCTAACATACGAGGTTCCGGACTTACGAGCTGGCGAACGAGCAGTAAATTTGTAAAGAACATACAAAAAATACAGCACTTTTATGTGTTTTTAGATGAAAGTGTGTTAGCTAACCGTTTGGAAACAAGTTTCTGAGCATGTTCATGAACTAGTATGAACATTTGTGATGAAAAACGAGTGTTCGTAGTAGCGCTAGCATAAATTTTCCGACTTACGACCGAAAATCCGGGCTTACGAGAACACGTGTTTCGTGTTCCGACGTACGAGATTTTCATCTTACGAGATACTAGTAGTAACGGAAATCGCTCGTAAGTCGGGGACCACCTGTATCTGTAAAACCGATGGCGATTTGACCGTTCTTCTGTTCATTCAAGGTCAGGTTACTGCGGCGGCCATCTTGAATTTGGGTTGAGTTTTAAAATCGAACCTTTTGTTCACAAATTTATAAAAGTTTTCTTACAGGAGCAAAACAAACGGGCGGCAACTTCACGGTAAATCCAGCTTTAGCTTTTACTAAAGCTGTTATAGCTCTACGACTATGTCGAGAGAAGATTTTTTATTTTTTTGGCACAAATTTATTTATTTTAAAAACACTGACAGCTCCTCCACCACGTGTCTCTTTGAACGGAGAGTACTTTTATGAACGTTTTTAGCTCTTTTGACGGCTCTTTTGCGAAGATTTGTAAATTCAGTCGCTGCCCAGTGACTTTAAAGGCAAACACAAAGCTTGTGAGCACGTTTGTTTGTTTATTTGTTTACCAACAGCTGAAGTGACTGAAAATGGGTCAAACTTACGAACATATTTGTTTCCAGACAGACATGAAGCTTCCACTTGTGTTTCAGTGGACTGAGCTTTGTTTACATCGACTGCAGACCCACGTTTCAGAATGGCGTGCTGCTGATAGACTCTGTCCAACTCCAGTATAAACGAGTGGAGCTCTCTCTCTCTCTCTGAGAGGGGGAGGTCGGTTGTTTTGGAAAGGGTCAAACAATCGTGTCGGCCGGTGCTTCCTGCGGAAATGACTGCAGTCAGCTGATAGAGCGGCTCGGGAATCAGTTTACCGAACTTCTCTCGTTTTCCAACAGGAACAAATGAGATTCAGACAAATTACACTGAGTGTGTGTTTTGTTGTTTGTTTGTGGTTACACACACGCACACACAACAGACAGTTCAGAATCAGAGCGGGCTTTGTTCTCACTCCCACCACCCCCGACTCTGATCAAAGCTCGGGACAGAGGAAATCGGGCGTGTGGACACACCCACGTTCACACGCACCCACAGCCCCGACCCCCCCAGAGCTTAAATATAGACCACGACCTCCGTAAACGCAGCGTAATTGACCTTAACAAAGGAAAACAGTGTTTGGAGCCGGGCTCCAGTTAGCCGTCATTATCCTGCCATTAACCGCCCCGGTCCCCTGACGTCACGATTATTCTCGTTTCCTGAAGGAATGTGCAAAAATAATCCACCGTTTGACTCGGTGATGTAATTTAATTTAATTACAATTTAAAGGACAAAAAAAAATTTTTATTGCTGAAATAAAATACTTTATTTGACTTAAATTATGAGAATTAATTTAAACAATTATTTCACCACTTTTTTTCGTTTTTTTGCTCCTTTATGCTTGATTCACAGCATAGTTTATTTAAAGTGATAGTTCAGGTCTTTTGAAGTGGAGTTCTGTGGACAAGCCTGCATGTTTACTTGTCTCTCTGTTAGCAAAATACCTCATGATCCGCTGGTTGGATTTTAATGAAACACTCTCTGGATGTGATATCAGATGGCACCAAACTTTCAATTGGTGAGCAATGTGAATTTTTTAAGGAGCATAAATTGTATTAATCCTGTTAATTTATTAAAAGTTGACCAATTTAATCTTTAAGACTCAAGGTGGCTGCAACCATTTAAAAAAACATTTTGTATATTGTTTATTTATGTTTATGTTGTTTATGTTTATTAAATTTGTTCATTTTTTTTTACAAAAGAAACAATACAAGACAATCCCATAAATGATAATGTACAAAATATAAAAAAATGAAAGGTAGCAGAAAGAAGAATGAATCTTATTATATCTGCCCCTTTTTTCCAACAATCAGATTAAACAATAATAATCTTCAACCAACAGTACAAAATGACTAACTCTTTCTAATTTTCTAACTAATACAATACACATTACGCTATTTCATATATTTTTTTAACACATTCGTTTTGATCATTTTCTTAAATGTAAACATTGACTTGGCATTTTTAACTACATTCTCCAAGCCATTCCATAATCTAATTCCCTGGATTGAGGTAGAACGTCCCTTCAAACTAGTTCTGAATTGTGGTTTTACAAACATCTCTGTCCCCTTAAGATTATAACAACTTTGTCTTTTAACAAAATGCATTTGGATATTTAAAGGTAATGCATTATTTTGAGCCCTATACATAACTGATAAAATATTATAGTCTACCAAATCATGGAACTTCAATAACTTCAGTTGATAAAATAATGTACTTGATGGATGACGGTAATGTTTTCTAGTGATAATTCTTACAGCTCTTTTCTGTAATACAAAAATAGGCTTTGTGATTGTTTTACACGCTTTCCCCCAAACATCAATACAATAGATTAAGTGTGGAACAATGATTGTGTTATACAACAAATACAGAGCTTTATCATTCAATAGGTCTCTGACTTTGTACAGTACTGCAATCGATTTAGCTATTTTTATTCTTACAGAATTTATGTGTTGTTTCCATGTCAGTTTGTCATCAATGATAACACCCAAAAACTTCACCTCACTCACTCTACAAATCTCAACACCCTCAATTTTGAGTGGAACATCAACAGTTTTCTTTTTATTACTGAATATCATGTAATTAGTTTTTTCTAGATTTAATGATAATTTATTTATTTTAAACCAAGTTTGTATCTTGACAAATTCTGTCTTTATCAATTCCAACATTTGTTCTATATCTTCGCCTGAACAGAAAAATGTGGTATCATCAGCAAAAAGTACACATTTAAGGAGTCCTGACACATTTACCAAGTCATTCACATATAAAATAAATAGCTTTGGTCCAAGTACAGAGCCTTGGGGAACTCCACATGTGATATTACAGAGGTCAGATCTTACATCATTTATTTGTACAAATTGTTTCCTATTTTTTAAGTAGCTAGATACCCACTGTAATGCTGGTCCTCTAATACCATATTTGTTCAGTTTTTCAAGGAGAATGGTGTGATCAATAGTATCAAATGCTTTTTTTAAATCAACAAAAATACTGATACAATATTGTTTTTGATCGACAGCAGTAGTTATTTGTTCCATTAATTCCATGAGAGCCATTGATGTAGAGTTTTTTTTATCTAAACCCATACTGACTGTTGCTTAGAATATTTTGTTTATCTATAAATTGATCTAGTCTGTTTACAAATAGTTTTTCAAGAATTTTTGAAAACTGTGGTAACAAGGATATAGGTCTATAATTGTTGAACACACATTTATTCAATTACAACTATAATTGTTTAATTTAATTTGGGTTTCTGTAGGGTCTTACTGTATTAATCTCTAATTTAGGCCCTAATTATTTTAGTTTAGGTCTTTAAAATATTTAGTTCCATCTTAAACTCATATCTTTTTGCATTAATTTGATATTTTTCAGTTCAGAAGCTTCTCTGCGAGTTCAGTCTGAACGTTTCTTTTTGTTTTTTTCTGCTCCAGGCGACCTTTAACCAAGCGTTCCCTGAGTGGCAGCCACTCGTCCCACAGCAACCTGTCGCAGGCGTCCGTGACCTCTGACCTCCTGGGTGGAGAGGATGTGGACGGTCAGAACAACGGGCAGCACGCCAAGATCGCAGAGCGGCGCTCCAACGGCAGCTCCGACATCCAAGGTACGCCCGAGCTTCTGTGACGATTTAACGCAGGTTTACTCCAAACACGTCTGTACGGTAAATATGCTTGCATGTGAGCGAACACAGCATCAACGTTCACACTTTATCGATCCTGTTTCTCTTTATTCTGTGGCGTTCCTTCCATGCGTTTTTATACGTGAAACTACGACTGCAGACTTTGAGCTTCTTCAACCCTTAAAATGTCAAAACATTCGGCTCATATAGGAGATCCGTGCTTTGACTTCTTTATTTTTGTCACTTTTTTACTTTTCAAAGTATGTAACTTCATTTACAAAATATTTCCCCCAAAACAAATTTTTCCAATTCCTTAAAAAAACTTTAAAACATCTTCTTCAAAGAACTTTATTTTTGTCCTACTTTTAGCTTTCAGTTAGCATTTTGCTACAATTAGCATTTTTAGCTAATGTTGTGCTAATTTGAGTTTTTAGCTAACTTTTTGTTACTATTAGCATTTAACTAATGTTTTGCCAATTTTAGCAAGGGTTTGTTTCAGTTAGCTTATAGTGATTTGCAACTTGTAGCTTTCAGCTAGCGTTTTGCTACTTTTAGTTTATAATTAGTGTTTTTCGCTTTAGCTTTTAGCTGAAGTTTTGCTGGTATTACCATTTAACTACTGTACTGTTTTGATACTTTTAGTTTGTAGCTAGCATTTTAAAACTTAGCTGTCAGATAGCATTTTACTATTAGAATTTTCAGCTAATGTATTCATTTTAGCTAGGTTGTTGTTGTGTTATGCTTCTAGTGTTTTGTTACTTTTAGCCCTTAGTAAGAGTTTTATTACTTGAAACTTCTAAACAGTGTTTTGCTACTTTTAGTTAGTCTTTTGTTTCAAGTGTTTTGTTATTTTTAGCTTTTAGCTAATGTTTTGCTACCATTAGTACATAAATTAGTTTTGTTTTGTTTAGCTTTTAGCTAGCTTTTTGGTACTATTAGCTTTAAGTAATGTTTTGCCAGTTTTAGCAAGGGTTTGTTTCAGTTAGCTTATAGGGTTTTACAACTTTTAGCTTTCGGCCAGTGTTTTGCAACTCATAGTTTTTGGCTAGTGTTTTGCTACTTTTAGTTTATAATTGTGTTTCTGTCTTTAGCTTTTAATCAATTAAAAGCTAAAGACAGAAACACAATTATACCAAAACAGTAGTTAAATGGTAATACCAGCAAAACATCAATGTTTTGCTGGTATTACCATTTAACTACTGTTTTGGTACTTTTAGTTTATAGCTAGCATTTTAAAACTTAGCTTTCAGATAGCATTTTGCTATTAGAAATTTTAGCTAATGTGTTAATTTTAGCTAGGTTGTTGTTGTGTTATGCTTTCAGTGTTTTGTTACTTTTAGCCCTTAGTTAGAGTTTTATTACTAAATTGTGTTTTGCTACTTTTAGTTAGCGTTTTGTTATTTTTAGTTTTTAGCTAATGTTTTCCTACTATTAGTATATAACTTTTATTTTATTTTTTTGCTTTTAGCTGGCTTTTTAGGTATTGTTAGCATTTAACTAATGCTTTGCCAATGTTAACTAGGGTTTGCTTCAGTTAAATTAGTGTTTTGCAACTTAGCTTTCAGCTAGTGTTTTGCTACTTTTAGTTTATAAATGGTGTTTCTCTCTTTAGCTTTTTAGTTTTAAGTTTTGCTAGTATTACCATTTAACTACTGTTTTGATTCTTTAAGTTTGTAGCTAGGATATGCTGGTGAAGATTCTCAGTCGTCCAGGACATGATGAAATCAAAAAAGGCGTTCAATACAGGATGAACTGGACTTTATTTGTTGCAGAAAACGTTTTGACTCCTATCCAGAAGTCTTTTTCAATTCGTGAATTGAATTGAATTGAAAAAGACTTCTGGACAGAAGTCGAAACGTTTTCTGCAACAAATAAAGTCCAGTTGATCCTGTATTGAACGCCTTTTTTGATTTGTAGCTAGGACTTTAAAACTTTGCTTTCTCCTAGCATTTTGCCACTATTAACTAGTATTTTGTTGCTTTTAGCTGCTGTTGCAAATTCTTACTTTTAGCTTCAAGCTAATGTTTTGCAACTATTAGCATTTAACTAGTCTTTGCACATCTAAGTTGGCATTTTTTTAACTTTTAGATTTTAGCGGTTTGTTTAGTTTTTATGGTAATGTTTGCTCTCTTTAGCTTCAACAACACTGTTTTGGCGTCTTCAGTTCTCAACATTCAGGCTTTATATTGACAGAAATCCCAGTTTTTTCTTCTTTAATCCTGTTTCTTTTGATGCAGCACTTCGGATTCAGGTCCCGTTCCGCCCCTGGGCCTCGGCCAATCAGAGCGGAGGGATGTGCAGCGACTCGGAAAGTGCCGGAGGGAGCAGCGAGTCGCGCTCTATGGACTCACCTACTGCAAGTCCAGGTAACACCACAAGAGCCCCTCCCCCTTCTAGTTTCCACTCATTTACTACTCCACTCCATATTGAAGCAATAAATCGCTTGACTCTTCTTTTTTTAAACAATCTTTATTTTTTGAGCTTCTCAGCTTCCTGCTCGGCACCGAGCTTCTGTTTAACCTGTCAACCCACAACAGCTGAATAAAACTAATACAGATCGGTTTCATCTCTGAACTTCTTTAGTGCCCTCGGGCAGCACACACTTTCCTTTCCAGTGAACCTGATGTTCTCTTGTGCTATGTTGTTTCACAATCAAGAGGATTAACAGCCACATTTTAGTTGATCGTTGCACGACCGTGTTACTCGTAAACGCTACAAACAAAAACAAACCGTTGCGCTGATTGAGGTTTGTGTTTTTGTTGCTATGCAGCAGAACTCGAGCTGTGCTGCAGACGTCTGTTTGTTGTTGTTGTTGTTGTTGTTGTTGTTGTTGT